>VZRX01019259.1:0-17717 GCA_013398075.1 Notiomystis cincta | reverse complement strand
TTGAGAAGAGAAGGCAGCTCAAAGGATCTTGTCGATATGTATAAATGTTTGATTGTGGGGAGTAATGGAGAAGGAGACAGACTCTTCTCAGTGGAGTCCTACAGAGGGAAAAAATCAATGGCCACAAATAAGTAAGAAGAAACTTTTTCCTCTGAGGGTAGTCAAATGCTGGAAGAGATGGCCCAGAGAAATTATGTAGTCTCAATCTCCGTGCATAGAGATATTCAAAACCAAAACTGGGTGTGATCTTAGGCAATGTGCTGTAGGCAATGTCCAAATGGTGACTTCTCTGTGGACAAAAGGGTGGACAGACAGTCTCCAAAGGTGTCTTTCAACCTCAGCCATTCTATGATGCTGTGAAAAGCAAACATGAAACCTCTCTCAAGGCCTCAGATGCCAGTGATGGAGGCATGCAATGTGACACTGTAACTGGCACTTACTTACTTTTGTGAGCACTGTGGTTGGGTATGGGAGCTAGGCTGTTCTGCACAGGAATAACATTTTTTATTTTGTGTCGGTCTGTGGACATCTGTCGAAAACTTTTACCTGGGAAAGAAAAAGGTAACAATTATTATGGAGATAATTGTAATTAATGTGGTGCACTATGCATTTCTGGCTTCCAGAAAAGAAAAGAAAACTTATTTAGTATTTCTCAGAAATATGTAATAACGAGAAACCACTAACTGAAAAAAAAAAGCTCTTGCTTAGTTCACTTTACATTCATAAAAAGGACTGATTGATTTAGTATATGTATTATATTGATTTAGTATAACCTTCACATACACCCTTATTACTAACTCTCATATAATACAGCAATAGATCTTAAAATGGGCACAGTTTATTAGCTAGGGCTCTGTAAGAATATTTGGACTCTAAATCTGTAAAATCTCTAAAATGATTCAAATAGATGATTTGATTTCAGAATTGAAGCTTTAGTTTGCAAAATACCTTGGTAGGGTCTCAGCCTTTGTAAGTATTAGAAAACAAACAGCTGCTAGTTGGAAAAGGAGATTGAAGGCTATTAGCAGTAAAAATGAGCTTTGAGAGGGTTTTGTTGCAAATGAAAGCATATCACAACTGATATAAGGCAATATTTATCCTGATTAAATTATGTTTATGGCAGTATCATTTTCACCAAGAATAATATATACTGGAAAAAGAAAGGTTAATTGGTTAATTCTGGCATGTCACTGGTTAAGATTAGAGTTAACTTAGGTCTAACACTATTAAAAAAGGCAGTATGTTAGATGATGTAATGCATTTCATCACATAAAGAACACATCTAGTACTGAAAAAAGTAGAAAGTCAAGCACGAAGTCAACGTTTTCACCAGATCTTTTTCCCAAGCTGATCTTATTCTGTGATGCCTGAGTCCCTCAAATGATTTTTCTCGTTATCACCAAATCTGCAATGAGCTGTGTAATGAGTTGTCTTGGCAAGCAGCTGCTCATCCAGCATGGCTTTGCAACATAGCTCACTGAAGAGCAGGCATGTGCTCTGTCAGCAGAGACAAGGGGAGACATGGGGTGATGTAGCAGGACATCCTAAGCAGGAGGAAGAGATGGAATTATATTTATTGTCTTCGTGGCTTTGCACTTGGTACTTGAAAATACCTATGTCTTGTTGGGCTGTGCAAGGTAAAGCTACAGAAAAATAGTTGTAGAGCAGTTTTCTAAAGCTGCACTGAAGTAGCTGTCAGGACTGCTGTAACTGTGTTGCTGACTAAACAGATTCCCTGTGAAAGGAGTTACAGTGGTGTTTGTCAGGCAAACCACCACGTTACAGTGCAGCCTTCAGCTCAGCATGAAGCAAGGTTCTGGTCCAAAAACCACAACAGCTGATAAACATTGGGTCAGTCTGCTGGATCCTGTGGTTAAGCTGATGTGTTTGAGCTAGATCATGAAGAATCTTGTATGGGCGAGCTGTGCTTAATAGAAACAGACTTCAGTTTGCTTCTCCCGTGTTTTACTCTTTAACATCTCTAGTGTCTAATTGGTAAATTTCTTATATAGGCCTTGCATCCACTTTGCACAAAGAACTAAATATATCAATTCCAATATAGCAGAGAATCATTTGTTGCTCTCATTAGTGCAATTCAAGTTATATTGCTTTCTGTGATGCTTACACTGAGAATTTATGACTTATTGTGTATTATAGCTTTCATGATGGGAGGTTGTTGTTGCTATCAAGAGATATGTTCATTTCATAAATGGGGATATGTGTCAGCAAAACAACAGTACAAAACATAATCATATTTGCAAGGATGATATGAATGCTTGAAAAAGAATCCTTGTTAAAAAGTTTTGGCATCAAGTGGAAGTATTTTGCTTTCTCTCTATTTCACACAACATCTGAAAAAATAGTTTTTCTCTCTTTGAGACATCATCTTTGCTGTCCCCAAGAGCACATTTATGATTGCAGTTATTTTTGAATAAATGGAAAGGAAGTAATTTTGTTCTTCTGAAATGCAAGACTGCATTTAAAGTTTTTTACAGATTGTTCTTTTTGATTTTTCTTTACGTTTAGGAAAGTGAACCACACAGTGGTGTGTTTTGTGTAAAAGCTGTTTATGTTATATGTCTTACAGTAAATTGGTTCTTATATTTGAGAAAGCAACAGCCACACTGATCAGCTTTGCTCTGCTTTTCTAGCCAAAAAGTGCTTCCTGTTGAACTACACCATACTGCTTACACCAACACAAACTTAATAATAGCCTGTTTTTCACATTACCTATTCAAGCAAATAGAAGGTACTGGGCTGCTGTAATAAAATCTGTAATAAAGTATCATCTTACATCCAGAAGTTTAGTAATCCAAAAGATGAGTGAGTGACAGGCATCTCAGAGCTGCCTTATACTGGAGACAGGCTTCCTGTTACCCATATCACTTGGAACTTCTCTGCTTTCACTGTTTTCTCCTGTAGAAATGGCAGTACATTTTGATGCCAGTTCAGTACTATGGCTGGCAAACACTCTTGGAATGTTGACAGTTTTCAGTATAGACTGTCTGCTGTTCTCAGTGGAGGACAGTAATTCTGAGAGAAACTGAGGGTAAGGTAATTCTCATCGCTACACAAAGCAACCTCTCCCCTTGTGTAAGTGCTAATGCTCAGCTAGTAAATTGACTCATCTTTCATTCCCAGGAGCACAGAAAATAGAGCAAGAAACGTCCAAAGGCTTTGGCACATATATGTGCCAGCTGCCTTTGTAGCAACTGAGCACAAAAATTAGTTTTGACTTTGACAATAGACATGGTCATGCAAGACAATCAACACTGTGTATCAACAGAGAAAATAATTTTCAAATTAAGTTTCCTTAGATTATTGATACCCATATTCCTGGCCTAGATATTTAGTGATTAGGAAATTACATGTAGCCCTTCCTCCCCCCGTCATTAATCAAGAAATGAAGTATTAACACTTCTTCAAAACCAGATGTTGTTTTTTTCCCCTCAACTAAGTCTCCCACAGAAAGAAAGAAAAATCAATTAAAACCCCCCCAAACAACACCAAAACCAAACCAAACAAAAAACCCCAACAAAATCCAATAAAACATATTTTTCCTCAGAGAGAGGACTGCCTGCACAGCTTTGCTGGCTGGGCTGGAATCAGACTTTGCTTCTGATCCCTGTAAGTCCTGCAGGCACAGCACACTGGAGACCTGGAGGCCCTGGAGTTCCTACAGTAAATGCAGCTCTAATTCACAGAAAGTCAGGTGGCTTTAATTACAGGGGCAGACAGATTTAAACCACACACATAGGCATGAAGAGGGATAAGCAGATCTTTTTATCATGAAGAAATGTGAGACAATATCTGTGTTGTGCAACACATTCCTGTCAGACACTCTCTTCCTCCTTAGAGGACTTTAATTCACATGTTTCAGAGGAAGGTCGTCTTTGCCAGCTACAGGAATAATTTTATTGTTGGAAAATGTTGTTAAAGGGAGCTGGTAAAAAGAAAACTGGGCTTAAGGAAGACTCAGGCTTTTTATTTTCTGAGAGAGATAAGAAACTCTCAGAAGTAAGATTACTTACTTTTCATCTGGGTATGCAAAGATGGCTTCCATTACAACAACTAGATATTTTTCATAGGATTTTTACAGAAATATTTTTCCTAGGAAAACCACCTATCATTCTGTCCAGAGCAGACAAGGATTTAACCATTTTCTCAGGACTGTAATATACTACAATATTAAGAAAAATCTATGATCACATTTTAAACAACATGGTAGTTACATCCACATCAAACCTATTAATAGTCTGGCAAATTCCACCAGGAAACTTTTCCCAGAAATAGTTGTCCTCCAGTTTGGTTTGTGCAGTTTGAGTTCATTCCTGCTACTGCTGTCAAGTTCAATGATCTCACAGATCTTAGCCTCACTGTACCCTATTCTAGTGAGGTTGTAAAGTAGCCCTGCAGGTACAGTTGTGTTTCACATGTGAGCTGAACCTTGCAGAGTTTAGTGCAGAAGCAATCCTTGCTGGGCATGTGGAGTCTGGGGCTCCTATGGTTGGCTGAGTAGCTGAAGAGTGCATAGCAAAAAAGTAGTGACACCTACGGAGCAGTTCTATTAAGCTTTCAGGAATGTGGCCTGATGTTCAGGAAGTGGAACTTTTAATAGTTCCTTTTTAGACCGACAAGCTATTTCCAGCCTTTATTTGCACAGTATGTGTAGACTGGCCTGCCATTCTGAAATTGCTGTCTTCTGCTCTACTTGTCAGACCTGTGCAAAGATTTGCTTTTTTATAGTTCACTTAGATTTCAGTACAGTTTGCACTATCATGCAGCTAACTGGGGGCTCTTCGTAGGGTTTCTGTTCACTCCTCTTTTCACATAAGGGCAATGGCTCACATCTCTTGGGGTAAGTGTAGATTAACTTACTGTAAAATTTTTACTCATTTAATGGTATACTGGTAAGTCTGGGAATTGCTTTTGCTTGCTTCATTTTCAGTTAGATATTGCAATGGTTGGAAGGCATGCTATATGTGTTTAATTTTGGCATGGGACTAACTCCAAAGGAGATGAATTTGGAGACACTGATATGTTAAAGTAAACTCCAGAATGCAGGCCAGCCAGCCAGATTCATTTAAACATGGATGTGAGTCAAACAAAATACTAGATCCCAAATCCAGCCAAACTTGGGTATCAAGTTCACCTTAGAATTCTAATGCTCTGTTGCATTACAATTTCCAGACCACCACATAACAGCATTTGCCCCGTTTCTGTAAATTTAGCAACCTGAATTCAGCTTTGGAGAAACCATAACAACAGCACATCAGACCAAAGAGCTGGCACTCAGGGTGGCATTCAGGGTGGGAAGGGATGACACTGCAGCCTGGGGTCAGGATATACCTATAAGGGTAAAGTGGCATGGCATAAAGCTGTCCAGCATGGCACTGGACCTGGCTGGATCCAGAAGCAGCTCCCAGCACAGTTACAGATTTGAGGGCAAGACTCTTCCCTTGCACATCTACATTCAGGACTAGAGGTGGACACCAGGCAATGTGTGGTAGTGGATGTTAATGTGCAATTCACAAAGCATATATATGACATGGAGGCACTTAGTGCTCAGGTACCTTATATGTTTCCTAGATACCTGCATTTTTGCTTCCTCATCAGACCTACTTAAATCTCTTATTTCCCACCCAAGCACCTTGCTTCAGCTTTCAATTTATGTCCCACTCACATACTATTTGTGATGGCTACAAACAGGAGAAACTGAAAAAAAATTTGAAATGTTATTGGTCTCTACTTTTTTCTGACTCAGCTTGCCACATAACTAGATATTACAGGATTTAGGATACAGAGAAGGAAAAAAGTTACCTGATGGAGAACTGGGAAGTGAGGGAAGGCAGGGAGGGCACAAAAGCACATGGTGAGATCTGTCAGAGTTTAAGCCATTCATCAGTTTGTCTGAAGAAGTCCTAGTACAGACTTTGTAAGAGAGTCTTTGGTTAGAGTCAGTGTTCCAGGGATCATCCAGCAAAGCCTGGCAGCTGCCTGTGTGGTCCAGCAAGTTGTGCTCACTCCTACACTTTTGAGATTTGTGTGGAAAATAGTGGGTACTGGAGCTGGAGGAGAAGCTTGACATTTTGCTCTGGGAAACAGTTAGGAAGGAATTGCCTGCAGTGATTGGGGGGAAGCTCTGGGTGCTGATGGGTGGGAGGCCCTGACATGCTGACTGCTTCTTTTCTGCTATGAGGTACTTAGTGTCTGTGCTCTTTCTTTTGAAGTCAGGGGTGGTCTTACACTCATCTGGAATGTTTTTGCAATTTTTATTCATAATGCAATCAAAACGGGTGATGATATCATCTACTTCTGAGGTCTCTTCTCCAGGATATTGACCCCTGCCTCTCTCCTTCTGACTGGTTTTCTGATCATCTTTCTTCTTTTTGCAGGAGAAGATCTGGTTCAGCATACTGAATCGTCCTTCTTTCTTTATAAGTCTGTTGTCCTGGGAGGGAAACTGATGAACTGACTCAGATCTACTGGAAATACAAAACAAAATGTGATGTCAATATTACCAAACAGTGAGAAAATACCAACTGTGTTACTCCATGAAAGAAGCAGTATTCTGTCCAGACACATTTGCATGGGTGGTTCAAGAAAATTAGGATCCCAAATTTGTAATTAACAAAGACTGAAAATACTACTGAGTTGCTTCACTCTTTCTTACTGGTGAATTGCCTTACAATCATCTTAAAGTAACTTAGTACAGCTATCTGGGAAAAAACAAACAAAGTTTTCTGGCTTCAGCATCTACCAGATGTGAAGATGTAATGATAATGAGAAGAACATGCTGTGATCTTTTAAATCAGGTGGTCTTTGTATTATGTCATATTTGGAAAATGGTATTTCCAGTCATTGCTACACACTGTAAGAAAAGGCACTAGTTCACCATTCCTACAGTCCCTTTCCCCTTTCCTTTTTCCTCTTTCCCCTTTGCCCTTTCCTTTTTAGCCCTTTCCCTCGCCTTGCTTGTGCTAAAGAGGTCCAGCACAGTTTCATATTGGTCAAGATAATAAACTATATTGGTACTGTTGCCGTTTCCAAACTAGAAATGAAACTCAAGATAATTTTAGTATGGGAGGTAATAAAAAAGTGGATCTTTACTGAAGGCCTTCAGGGAAAGTTATGGAAAGATGCCCACAAAAGCCCACCCCCACAGAGGTGAGTACATTTTTACAGGTTTTAGGAATTGAGCATAATTGATAAAAAAGCATCAATCAGGAGGACAAGTGATGATGGAATTCCTCCCACCAGATCAAGCTCCTTCTCTGGATCCTCTCCCTTGGTACTAGCTGTATTTTGTCCATGAGAATGTATCTTGAAGAGTTGTGCTCAACCTTGGTAGCCAAGAGGAACCAAGATAGCACTGGGGCTTCATACTCCCAGGGCTTGGAGTGCTGGAATTTATTTTGTCTTTCTGCCTAGGGAAAGGCCATGGAAAAGTACTAGGAAAACTAGTCACTAATACAATAGGCTACAAAGCTACAAATGTATGTGAGAAGAGTAGAAGAACATATAAAAGAAAAAAAAGGCAAAAATGAAAATGACATCAGTATTGCTGTAGTGGTTTTGAGATGAGATTTTATCTAATTTTATCTAATCTCTGACCTCCTCTAATAGACAGAGTGCAGGAGAAGGAGGACAGGTAATATTACCTGTGTCTCACATTTGGAACATAGGACATAATACTAACTTCTGACTGGAAAGGAGGGGAAAGCACAAAGAAGTGGGGAGACAACTGTAAGTGCATACTTGAAGTCGAGGAACGGAAACTAATTACGTAACAGCTGCTGAAAAAGGAAAAATACAAAGAAAGAATCATTGTAACCAATAACTCTTTTGTTATTCTTTTTAACAGACAAGGACTCATAATAAAAAACCACGCCAAGATACTAAGAACTAAAGAAGGCTAGGATAATATCACCAAGCCCCGACTCTGAGGATGAAAACTTGAGATTCATTTTATTGTCTGTCAAAGCTGCTTTTGTGCTCAGTCTATCTATCTGTCTGATTACATAAGTGCACAGAGATTTCAAAGAAATAAAAGGTGCATATATCTGAGGGCTGAAATTATTCTGTTATACAAATTTTCTGCATGAAGGTGACTGAGCAAGAGCTATACTCACATCTTCAGAACCCTCTGCTGCTTGGTAGAGTAGTACTGCAACCTCAGTAGATAACTGATTGTAATGTTGCAACATTGGTGGGAAATGAAATGAGTATTGCCTGTGAATCAAGGAAGCACCACCAAGGGCTCAAACCCTTCAGCAGCATTCAAAAAGCAACAGGTTTGTTTTCTAGTCAGTGGCAACATGTGAACAAGATGTGAACTGTACTTCTACCTGCTCTCCTGAGACAGCAGCTTGATGCATGCCGTGTGCCCGCAGTATATCGCGTATGCCAGGGGAGTGTTCTCATTGATGTCTCGAGGGCTGCTGTCGATCCCCAGCTCTAGCAGCGTCTGCACACAGTCAGCTTTCCCTGCTGCTGCAGCCCAGTGCAAAGGGGTCCTACAGGAAAGAGGCAATGTCATTAAAATAGATTAATAGATTTACAGTCAGAACTGTTAATGACATAGTGAGGTGTGCACAGGATATGCTACTTGTCCAGATTCATAACATACATTTTAAGAAATTCTCCAACAACTTATTCCACATGGTTGTAGCTGCATTTATTTAGCTGCAGACAAAGTAGATATGGGGCTGCAGAATGCCTATACATTATATAATAGCAGCTCTTCCACAGCTGGAATTGTAGAGCAGGAGAAGTGCCTGAAGATTTCGGAGTAGAATTTGAAAAAAAAACCTTCATAGTGTCCACTGCATAGAGACAAACTCTTCTCATCTTTACAACAACCACAATTAGCAATTGGCACAGGGCTCTCTGTGAAGATAAGAGAAGCCTCTCCCAGACTGAACACATCCAGACTGCCACTTTGACAGTTTCTGAGTTCTATGATAGCCACAGACCAGAGCATATATAACTGTTTTGAATCTCTGCAGGAGAATCAAAATGATTTTTTGCTTGGCACAAAATTTGCATCTTGTATTTGGAAACTTCTGTCCAGTTTCCAAATTGTAGTTCCAAATTTTGCTCTTGTGCAAAACCTGAAAGCACAGACAACACCACAAGAAAAGTGTTTAAGAATAAAAATATAAAATTGACATTTTCTTTCTATTTCTTTTCAGTCCCACCCAGTGATTTCAGATGGGTGCAATCAAAAATACAATAAAATTAAAATCTTTCATATGTGTCTGTAGATTACAGCTTATCTTTTCCCTCTCCAAGTATAATATATTCTGTGGAGATATCAGGACATGGAATAGGTGTCCATGTCTTAATGACCTTTGAAGTGTAGGCAATCTCCCCCCTTTGCAGTTCTTTCCACAGAAACGCAGCCTTGTCAACTACATTTTAATGATGTTTAGAAACTGCTCCGGAGCTTTGTTCATTTTATTTCTGTTCCATTGCACTTTTCCATGAAGAATGATATTATTTTAAGTACCTGAAGGCCTAAGCCAAAAAAACCTTGGCTTTTGCTTCACTGAGCAGAATAATCAGTGTGAACAGCCAGCTGGTTCTCTTTGCATTAGATAAATTTATGAGCAAAGTTCCAAGGAAGGTAGGTGTGGAGTGAAAAAGAAGCAAGCTTACTCTTCTGTACTTATGAAATAGAGATTTAATCACAGAAGGAATCACATGTCTTTTCAGATGGGAAGGTGAAGGTCCTCTGATCCTATAGGAGTATGATATTTTCATCTTAAATACAACAAGAGAACGCTGCCATTTCTTAAATACAAATAACAGCAGGATCCTGGCTTCAAGTTGCAGGCCCCTGTTCTATTGTTGGTGGCAAAGTCCTTTCACAAATAACCTTCTCTTTTTCTAGTACAAACAGAAAGCTAAATATCATTCCTTCTAGCCATTTATTATACTAAGTATGATACATGTGAGCTGGACTGGTTTGCAGTGCTTCTGAGCAAGCACAGTTCTCTGTGGAGTGCAGGGCATTAACTAGGCCATGGCCTGTGAAACAGGAAACATGATTATATAGTAGTTAACAGAGCTGGTCTCAGGTTATTAGAAAGGAAGCAGCAGTTTCAGAGTTTCCATGGTTACCTGTCATCCACATCAAGGGCCTGCAGGTTGCACTTTGGGACTTTAGCCAGCTCACTGATGATATCACTGTAGCCTGCAGCAGCAGCAATGTGCATACATGTTTTGCCATTCTCATCATCATAATTTATTATTGATGGCCCCTGCCAGTGGTCCAGAATGATGGAACACAGAATCCTGTTGCCACTCTGGAAGGAAGTTCAGAGAAGGAAAGTGTTTTACAATGGAACTCGCACCAGGCCGCATCTTCTCTGCTAGAGAATATTAAATACAGTAATGGTATTCTTTTGTGTGTATACCAGAATCTCCAGGAATGAAAGCCAAAATCTTCCAATCTCCCTCTGGGAATTGTGCTTACTTTATGAATTTTCTAAAACACTCTGAACACTGGAAAAATAATAATTAACGAACCACTGCAAATATCTCCAGAAGTTATAGAGTGTAAATTACTTAATAAAAATTACTTGTATTTTTTGCTGTTTGGCTAAGCCAGAGTCCAGAAACACAAGCTGATATTTTCCCATAGAAATTTAAGGCTGAAAAGAACCTCAGAAAACCAACCCATATCTGTAAGTCTTTCTCAGTACACTTAGAAAAGCCATGTCAAATATTTGTTCAAGTGCTTCTTGAAAACTTAGCTAGTTTGCTCCAGTGTCTGGTGTCTTAATAGAAAGTCGACATTGTTCTCTAACCTGCAAATGAAATTGAACATTTTATATCCTACCTTAGTGGAAATAGAGCAAAAGAATACATTAATTTCTTATAACAACAGAAACACAAGGTTGAAAAGGTCTTTCTGTATCATCAAATCACTTGAAGCTCTGTTACATCATCCCTCTAATAAGCTTACTTTGTCCATTAAAGGCAATTAGGTTTTTTTTGCCCCCATTACCCTCAAAGGAACACAGTTCAAGAACTTCTTTGTTTTAATGATTTGTATCTCTAATTTCTATTCATGCTCAGGGCTGATTATATCCTTTTGTTTCTGTTCCAGCATTATTATTTAGATTAAATACTTCTTTCCTCTTACTGGTACTTGTTCTTCAGATGTATTTATAGGCAATCATCACATCTCTTTTGAATTGTTCTCCTGCTGCTCTAACCAATCATTGTCTTTTTAAGTTTTTCTTGAAAAATATGCTTTCTGTTTCTCTCATTAACCTAGTAACCCTTTTCCTTTTGTGTTTTAGTTGTGTTTCCTTAAAGAGAGTGTACTAGTCATACAAAGATGTTTTTGCCAGATCTTATACAGTGACACTGCTCTTCCTTATTTGTTTTAGAAATACCTCTTATGGTGTGTCATAGAACAGAATTTGCCTCATTCACAGCTGTGTCCCATTAGAAGCTCCTAGTCATTTTGGACCCTTTACACCTCAGTGTACTAGTACCCAAGTGCATGACTTCAACATTTTATCCTATTCCATTTTGTCCCATTTGTATTACTCAAGATTTAAAGGTGATGCATATCCCTGTATGAGATCCCAATTCCTTCCTGTTAATCTCTTTCAGTTTTTTATTATTGGTAGATTTTATCAGAAAGCTCCTGTGTTATGTGCCAAGTTATTATGAAAATATTAAACAAGAGTGATATCAAGTCTTATCCTGAAAGTAATTTCCTTCCAGCCTCTATTCAACATTTAATCATACTCCTGTATTCTGGATTTTAAGACACAGTTTCTTTTGCTTCTCTGTACTTTTGTATCTTATTTTGTAAGATAGCTATTTATTCTAAATATATCTTTTAAAGATGGATAGACATCCATTACCTCAAGCCTCTTCTATACAATTTTCTTCTCTGCTCTTGGGATTCAGCTTCCTGCCATATTTTGCACCATTGAGAGGATACATTCCAGGTCCCCAGAATATACTGATCTCACAACTACTCAGTCCAGCTGAGAATTTCCTTAATTTATCAAAACATGTCCCCTTGAAATCAGGAATTTTGTTTTACATGTACTTTGTTTACTCAGATGTTTAATTGAGAGTCTTATTTTGATCATGTAATACAAGCTTACTTTCTATGACCAGGCATTTTGAAACATCCTAATTAACCATGTTGAAATTGTTACTAAGTTATAGTTGTCTGAATATCTAATGAAAAGAAGAGTTTTGATCCTGATTTTCAGGAATACTGAGATTCTATGAGTAATTGTTGTTTCCATTGTCCAGTCCCTATGCCAGATACCAATATCCTCCATACCATTATAACTCCCAGTTACACATTTTCATCATTGGCATCAGTGAAATCTCTAGTCACATTCAGGGCTAACTAAATTTAGAAGTCTATTACATACTTCTAGTACTACCACAATAAATGTCTATCTGTTACCATCCTTCTCTAATTCAGCTTTGATACAAAAAAGTAATTAACATTAGTACCTTACTACTCCTGTATTCATGTTCTAGTGACTCTACTCTTCCTCCAGTTTCATATTGTCTTGCTAAGTCCAAATTTCACACCCTGCAGCTACAATTTCAGTCCCTCAATGTCCTTGCACAATGCTTAGCATTCACATAAGAAATTTCCCACTGTTCTTACTGGCATTTTATACTTTTACAGACTGTTCTGTCTCCCATCAATCTTCTGTTTTCTAGACTAAACAAACCATTTCAACCTCCCCGTGTAGGTCAACTTTTCCAACCCACTTATCATACTTGGTGCATGCTTTTGGCCTGTTTCCAGTTTTTTTCAACCATGGCACTCCAAACAACATAATTATCCAGCAGAGGTTTCTCTCTCCTGACATTGAAAACTACTTCCTGTAGCACACGTACTATACTTCTGTTAGTATGTCCCAGAATGATGTTTGATTTATATTAACACCATGACTTAAACTCCTACTCACTTTTGTAATCTGCTAGTCTATTACTCTTAATTTTGCACAAAAAAATTAAAATTTTCACAATTCTGTATACAGTGTTATTTTATTAATTTCAGTTAATTTCTACAGTTTATCAAAATAATTTTAAATTTCATCCTCACCCAGGAAGTACTTGGTGTCCCTGTAATTTGATTCTAGCTGTGGGTTATATATGTGTTCTGTACTTTGACACTTCATTATGGAACAAATAAAAACATTTTCATGATACATCCCTGGTTGGACTGTCTATGACATATTCACCTCCAAAGATTATTTGAACTGTCTTGAATGTGGCTGATAGAGAATATATGATATGTGATAGAAGTCTCTGGTTGAGTGTGATGGCATCACTCCTTATTCTTCCCTGCTGGGACACCTTGGACTGAATCCTGGGTCTACTACAGCAGGTTGTGTTTATAAAAATTGTGTTATTGATGTCATTCAATGTCATTAAACTTGCATGTACTGCTCAAATCAGAAAGGAACAAAGAATTAGACTTTTAATGATCACTGTATTTGCCACATGCTTAGCAAGGCTTCTGTGCCATGTGATGAACTTTATCTTGTGCCACTTTTCCAGCATTTTTGTATTTTATTACATGGGATAAAGTGATTAATTGACATTCTAACATACTATACCTAATAGCTTCTCATCTGAGGAAGCAATAATTTCTTTGAAGATGGCTGCAAAAATTCTTCTTTGTTTTAACAATTCAGTCAAATTGTTACTTCCATTTTCTAAATATTCAAAGAATGTTTCCTAATATTTGAACTTTCTGAGGAATGAGATCTCTGGGCAACTGCTCAGTGGCTTTCCAGTTTTCTCTTCTTAGGAATCCCTTCTTTAAATTCATTTTAGGTCTTTTAAATTGCACTCAAAATTCTTCTAAAATGCTTACAGTGCCCTTATTCTTAGATTGATAGCTTTGAGCTGTGGTTACCAAAAATGTAGTGTTCCTGTGGTAAATTTACCACAGTACTATTGTTAGATCAGGATGTTCTCTGGTAAATTTACCATAGGAAAATTATGTGTTTTTGTAACCTTACTGTATGCATCACTAAATTTTATCTTCCCTTTTTGTATTAAAATTCTTTTCAGCAGAGATTTAAATGTTCTCAGAGATTATCAGTCATTTGCAGTTTTGCAGGCCCTCTCCCCCCTGCTCCCTGGTTTTTGTTACACTTCTGTCCCATCTCACACTTTTATCTGCTTCCACCCATTATTGATTCTCCTCAATAAAATTTTCTTCCTTAGATCCCTCATCTTAATTAAACTTCCTTTATGAAAAAGAAATGTCCTAAAGCCTGAATCCATGAGCCCCTGTAAGAAAATCTCTCTTTGTGCTTCATGCAAATTTCTGTCTGAGATTTGTGTCATCTCCAGACAGTGGCAAGCAGCCAATTCACCAACTCTAACACCAGCTCTGACACTTGATGACAACCCTGGCTTCTATTAAGTTGGTTGATAAAAGTCAGACTTCTGAGAGTTGTGTCTCTCAGTGCTTTCCAAATAAGAAAACAATTATTCAGGAAGCATCTATTGAATCAAGTGCCATGAGGAGAATCCTGAACCTCTGGGATACTTTTCCAGTTTTGTTACTTCTTCCAGCTATGTCTACTCAATTTATCCTAATTTTTGCTACAGCCATGGTTCTTATACTTCAGCCCTTTCTGTGACCAAGTGACTAAGTAGAACAATAATTTTACTTAGAAAGTTTCTTGTCACTTACATAATTTTGTACCATAACATTTCATTTTATTCTGCCAGGTCTTCAGTCATAAACACTGAGATGTTTTATTGAGGGTTATTTTTTCCCCCTCTTCAGAATAATCTAGTAAACTAGATAATAGGGTGCCAAAGAGGAGGCATATGAAAGGAGGCTGCTAAGCCTGCTACCAGTAATGGAGAGGAGGAGTACAGGAACAAGCTATGGACCACTTAACTCACAAAATGCAGATAAAATATTTTTCTTCCAAGAAAATGCCTCTGGAGATGATATGGTTGGGTTGTATTAGTTCTCCTATATTTCCTGTCTGTTTAGCATGCAGTTTAAAGCCTTCCTGTATCTATAGCCATCTTTGCTGGATGGAAATTCCCCACCAGAAGCTCTTGATATTGCTTCTTATTAGCATTGCACTGTAGGTCTGCCTGTGTTTTCTCCTTTTACATTCTCACATCTTTCAATTCCACAACTATGAACCCAAAGCTTTGACATTTTCTTTGATGTCTTCTGCTCCACTCCTGAGTGGCTTGAGATTTTAAGCATTATTTCATTCCTTTCTGAAGCAACAAACAAATACTATCACCATTGCACTACTCTGGGAGGTAACTCACTTTTATTAAAAAGAGAAATAAAAAAAAGAGAAAAAAAAAGAGAAATAAATTACATTTACATAAGTACTTCCAGCATCCTTCTGGAAAACATTTATGTGCATCATTGGGTGCCATTTGAGTTTTATGTCAGAGAATCCAAGCCCTTTTGTCTTTCCTCTTATCCTTCACAAACAGGCACACATTGAATAATCTGAAATCAGCTGTAACACCAGCAGGACCATTGGAAAATAAACCAGCCAAATGAAACAAAAATATTTTTCTCCTTTGCCGAAATAAAGAAACAGGAGACATTTAAAGTATTTTTGAGCAACCCATAGCAAAATTAAAAAAAAAGTAACTTGTCTGTGGACTTTTTCCTTCTTATCTGCAGTTGAAATAATTATGCTGGTAAAAGCATCTTTCCCTTCAAAGTAACTTTTAAACATTTTCTTTATTCTGAAATTCAGCATTCACCGAAAGCAGAACCCATTCCACATCATTTTCCACATGGCTCTCTTGACTGGATCTTGAAAAGCCTTGATCTTTAACTCAAGGCTATTCTGGTAGAAAATGTGTGTTTAGTTACAGCTATACCAGCAAAACTCAACTATTTTTCCAATACATTTTTTCCCCTTATGTGATTAATTTCACTGAAGTGCCATTTTCCTGAAGAGCACTGTAGCAGTGTATCACATCATTACTTTTACTGTAATACAATTTAGAGTTTTGTCCTAGAATCAGAGCAAGACAAATGCTGCATCAGCTGTGTGGGTAAGTCAGGCTGGAATCAGATATTAAGGCAGTATCAGAAAAACATATCTTGTGTAGGTGCAGTGTTTACTGTTTTGAGGATGGAGAATGCTAGACTCAAAAGCAGAGGCATAATGTTGCTTCTAGTCTGCAGCAAACAGTGCAGTGAGAAATGTCCTTATGTTGGAAGTTTGGCTTTGCCAAAGAGTTTTGGTGCTTTCTCCCATGTATCCAGGACTTCAGCACGTCCCCCTCTGCACCCAAGACTAGAGAAAGCTAAGGAATGGAAACACACTCACTCTGCCTTGGCTGCTAGATGGCTGAAATTGGCAGTGGAGAAGGGAGCAAAGATTCAGAGCACCCTGTGGTTTCTCTACCCTGGGAGGATGTGGAAAACTGGTCTCTGTGATGAGGAAAGAAACAAGTCATAATACCATCATAATCTTTCCTCCTGCCAGGGAAACTGTGCCAGAGATTCCCTGAATGCAGCCCAGGCGTTTCACAGGGTGTGTTTCTGATGGCAAACCAATACAAATTAACAACAACTCCACTGACGCCACTGTAGTTACACTGGTGAGACTCAGTCAGCTCAGAGAGAGCTCATTTGCCTTCTGAGCTGAGCACTGCAGCTTTACACACCCACTGAGACAGCATCTCCACAGAGTCAGAGCCACCCAGCTTGGCTTGACTTTGTGCTACTCTTGGAAAGAGAATGTGTTGTTGGACAGGAAAGTTTGTCCTCTGGTCCTCAGAGCATTGCTGCCTCTGGTACAGCTAGGGGACATGATGTTTTTTAAATATTTATCCTTTTAGCAGCCTTAATGTGTGTTGGAAAAAGGTCCTAAAGGACAAAGGCAGTCATGGAAGCATGACTCTGGCTATCATATGCCCCAGTCCCTCTTACCCTCTCTTTGCTCAAACAAAACACTGCATAAAACACTGGCCAAGTCTCTCTGAGAATTTATTTTCACTTGGAGTCTAAGTGCATATGATTTACTGTGTAAATGACTATGACTATGACTAAAATCACTTGGCAATTTTCCCCTGCTATTGCATTGTTGTAAGGACTGATTTCTCCAAATGAGCTGTTTACATGCTTTGGCAAAGAGGTAATTTTTAAAATCTGCAGTACAATAAGGATTTATTCTATCAGAGAAATGGAAGAATTTGTCTTCAAGTGCCTTTTGTCAGGTACAGGAGATCAGGACATGTATAGATATGCAAAAAGTGTGTTGCATGACCATTACTCATATTCTGGCATCCACTGTGGAGTTACACATAGACTGTGTGCTGGGAAGAGGTCTGGCAGTTATCCCATACTTACCTACAGACTTTGCCCAAGACAAATTCCTGCTAGTCTCAGTGGGAGTTCTGAAATTGATTACCTCAGACATTTGATTGGCATGAACAATTACATTGTCCATGGCATGCTCATACTTGAAGGGCTTACTATTTAACAGTCTATTATTTCAGCAAAGGCAGTTTTTCTATGATCTGGCTATACTGGTGAGTGTTTATATCAATACTGCAAGTTTGCAGATGATACAAAACTGGGAGGAGCTGTTGACACCCATCAGGGCAGGGAGGCCCTGCAGAGAGACTCCAGCAAACTAGAGAGATGGAAGATCACCAGCCTATGAAGTTCAGCAAAGGAAAGTGCCAGATTCTGC
>VZRX01019258.1:0-16228 GCA_013398075.1 Notiomystis cincta | reverse complement strand
GGCGGGGCCCCTCGGGAAGTTTGATGGCTTCTTTGAGGAGAGTCAAAGTCCTGCTGGTGTTAAACCTGATTGCCGTGGCTGGCTTCGTCCTCTTCCTGGCCAAGTGCAGACCCATCACGACCAAGAGCGGCGACTCCTTCCATGACATCCATCCCAGGGCAGAAGTGGCCAACTTGACAGCCCACGGCATCAGCTCCATCCAGGATGCAGTGCTGAAGAGGCTCTCGCTCCTAGAAGACATAGTCTACAGGCAGCTGAATGGTAGGAATAGCTCTCCTGCTCTTTCATGCCTTGGGGGTAGGTTCGGTGATGGTGAATCGAGGCTCGGAGGAGCTGCCCGCCTTGCCTGAAGTTTGCATGACGGACCCCTGCTCTCCCCTCTGTTGTTGTGCAAACGGAATCTGAACGGACTGGATCGATTTAATATCGATTTCCAAGTTCCGTGTGTGTTTAAAGCTCGGGGTACCTTACACAGGATGGAAGGAAATGGTAATAACAGAACGCTGCCTTTCAGATATGTAGCGGCGGTCAGAAAATGACAGTGGCACGATTTCTGCATCAAACGAGCCGGGTGTGCAGTGGGCTAACACGGGTTGGAGCAGCACAGGGTGTATTGATTGAGGGAATGGCTTTTACTCCCACAGAGCTGGATTGGGAGAGGAGTTTTTAAATGGCTCGAATGTGTTGCATCAGTTGAGTGCAGAAGGTCAGAAAGCAAAAGGCACTTTCTCTAAGAAGTTAAGCGAACTATTCAGTATTTCCTATGGCTCAGCACTGACAACTGCTAATTAAAATCGCAAGTAATGCTTCTCTTTACAGCACAGAAAAGAGATTTCTATTAAAATCTCACCAGGTTCAGTAGTTCTGAGACGTAGAAAGGGAGTTCTAAAGATGCAAGGGTAGAGAAACACGTTGTAATGATGCAAGAAATCTAGGTGAGGTATCTAATTAAAACACTCACTGTGGAAGCTGATTTTTTTAAAGCTGTTCCCCACAGATTCCCAACTGGGGGTGCAATTTCAATCAACTGGGGGTGCTTATTGCTTCCATCTCGGTAGCTTTAATCCCTCCAAGTTTCTGTGTGTCAGAATGAGCAGAGTTGGTGTTTCTGGCAGTGTCAGCGTGATTCCCTCTCAGAGTTTGGGATATGGAGCTCGTGCCCCGTTCTGTGCTGTGCTGAGCCAAGAGCTGCTGTGTGCTGTGTCTCTGTGCTGAGCCTGAGCTGTAGCTGCTGTCTCTTTGCGCCCAGGAGGAGAGACAGGTGCAGGCATGCAGCGCGGCTTTCCGGGGCACTTGGCTCGGCCAGGGGCTTTGGGGGCAGCACTGGAGCACTCCGCTGAGGAGGAAAGGGTTACTGATATTCCTACTTTACACACTTGCATGAGAAACCTGTCCTGCCTGTGCCTGGCACCACGAGATGCTGAAGCAGCACTGGTGGGTGATGAGCAGAGGTGAAGCATAAGAATAACGAGGAATAAGCTAGAAAGTTGGATGCTATTTGCAGTCAAACTGTGAAATTATGTGCTCCTGGATCCTGCTAGGGCAGAAGTTCCCAGTCAGATTTAGGCAGTTACCTGGGCAATAACTGCAGCTCAAGATAAGAGCCCCTATTCCAGGACGTTGGATTCGGATAGCACAAGTGATCTTGCCATCCCTGCAGACACCAGCGTGAGCTCTGCTTATCAGTTACTGCCCTTCCCTGGAGGTTAACGGGGGGCTTCCCGCTCTGCCCTGCCCCGGGGGCTGCTCTTGGCGCTGGCGAGAGGAGCTGCAGGGGCAGGGACAGCTCGGTGCTGTCCCCAGGCTGCCGTGGGCACGGGGAGCGCGGTCTGGAGCCTGCCCAGTGCTGAGCAGCAGTCATGCACCTACACACCAGGGGAGGCAGAGGGGGAATAGATATGTTGGCGTATCACAAACGTTTTCTCAGGGCAGGCAGAAAGCTGAGCACATAAATGTGACATCTTGTCTGGCCTCTGCATCCTGGGGTGATTTATAGCAGCGCTGATCAGTCTGGCTAAAAAATAGCTCTGGCACAGCGCTTACGTAACTTTGGGTCAAGTGTATATTTGGTACATGTGGTTTTGAGAGAAGCTCAGTGTGCTCAGTGCTCTGAGGGGTGGCTGTGGGCTGTGCTTCAGCAGGGCTGGGGTTTACAGCAAGATGTGGGGGGCCAGGTGAACCCCATCCCCACCCAGCAGCACTGAAAAGAAATAATCAGGGGCACTGGGACAGTCCCTGGGACTGAGGATAAGGAGCAGCTGGATTGATTTCCCCAGCAGGAATTTTCTGTGCCTGGATCAGTGTTTGTCCTGGGCACTTGAGGAACACCTAAAGCTGAAACCCTGCTGCCTGCATGGAGTGTGCAAATAGGAGCTCACCACTTCTCCTTGATTTTCATGTGGGTAGTTTTGTGCTGGTGCCTCACAACTCCCTCCCTTAGCTCTGGGCCAAGCTGCCTGCACAATGACCCACTGAGAGATTTCTCTTGTGTTTCTAAAAGGTCACGCTTCCTTTGAAATCTGACCTGTGGTTTAGCAGCTACAAAATTATGGAATAAAGTATCCCATAGGGTGGCATGTGGAAAGCCTGCGCCTTACGGAGAATCGGGAAGTGTTTGGCCAAAGAGAGAAGCTTCAACCCAGTCTGGGTGCAGCCAGCTATGGATTTCTTCTGCATTATAGGACTTGGCTGGATTTCAGTGGGAGTTTAAGCCATCTTTAAAAATCTGAATCTCTTCAAAAGCTTCTTTCTGTACAGATGAAATGAGCAATCTGATCATACCATTGCTGTGGGTTTGGTTTGTGAGTCATGTAGTGTAAAGCATATTGGAAATAACAGCTCTCGGTGGTACAGCAGCCCTCATGTTTTATGTGTGTGTATTTATTTATCTCTGTAAAGGTTGGCCATGAAAACAAGCTAAACATCACTACCTTGGCTCTGGGAAAGGAGGGATTTGAGATGAGCCTTCTGTCTGAATGATGTTTCTCTGCCATGCCATTCTAGAAATAACACCAGGCTCCCTCTTACTTCTCCCTGGGCAGGAGGAGCTGTCCCAAAGGTGGCCCAATCTGTACATTTGCTTTGTTCTTCCTAGAAGTTGATTATTGCTCTTTAATTCGTAGCACAGGTTGTGTGGGGTTTGCTCTTTGCTGCTCTCTAATTGATGGCTCCCACACACAGAGGTCTGAGGGTGCCCTTTGGAATGGAGGGCTTTGCATGTCAGGCACTGATCTGGGAGTTCAGAGGATTTTTAATTTCTGCAGTCACTTTTATGGATGGAATTCTCTTGTCCAGCAGATACCCAGAGAGAGCTAATGAAGGTTAGAAAGGAACGTGTGTATTTTACTATAGGTGTTAACTGCAACTTGTCTTTTTGATCCAAGCCTGGTTTTCTGTATACTGACATTTACATAAGTACAAGTTGTAATCTAGATTATTTCCAACTTTATGGAGATTTGCACAAATGAACTTTTCAGTTTGTCTCTGTGTTTACAAAGAGAGGTTTCTGTGCTGTGTGACCAGGTGAGGAGCTGCAGGGAGCAGAGACTCATAAGGGAGCATTCAGCATTTTCAGGAGCTGTGTGCTGCTTCCTGGGAAGTGCTGGGCAGTCTTCCCATTAGCTCATCCCATTCCTCTGGGGCTAACATAGCCTGAGTACCATGAGGAATTTGAGAAATTGGGCATTTATAGGACCTCGAGACAGCAAAGGTGGGCCAAGCTTTTATCATCACAGTGGCTGTAGGGTGAGTGACATGGCTGGAGGAAAGCATCTGTTTGTGTCCAGTGTCCAGGGGTCCTGTGAGACCCTCTCAGCAGGGTGCTGCTGCCACTGGAAAACAGGGATTGCAGGAGGGAGAGAACTCTAAATAAACCCTGGGTTTGGGTGTGGGGAGCCATCCCCTGTACCTGTCCTATACCTGAGCATCTGGAAGAGTTGTGAGCAGGTCACTTGTGCTGCTCTCTGGGGACCTGAGGAAGCTCCCAGGCAGCCACCTTCCAGCCTCTGTGTCCAGCAGAGGTCTGGCTCTCGGATTAAAGCCTCCAAACAGTGTGGAGGCTGGAAACTCCCTCTCTAGTGCTTTGGATACTGGTGGGTAGTGGTGGATTCACAGCAGCAGCTGACTCCAGTAAGTGCTCAGCTGCCTGGAAGCCAATGACGTGAGAATGATGTGGCACCCACCTGAGTAGTGTGGGAAAATAGTACAAAAAGTCTGAACTTCAAGCTAAATACTGGCCAGACAGAGAACAGAAGGGCATTGCTGACTCATCTAGAGCTCTTCTGTTAAATTTTATTTTGTCGTCTCCTAGCAGTTTGTAGAATCATAGAATGGTTTGGGTTGGATGGGACCCTAAAGACCACCCAGTTCCAGCCCCCTGCCATGGGCAGGGACACCTTCCATTATCCCAGGTTGCTCCAAGCCCTGTCCAATTTGCTATATAAGATAAGGGAGAATTAAAGCTATTTGTGAATTGTTATAAAAGAAACCAGTGATGAATGAGTGCTGAAGTGAAGCTGGCCAGAAAAGGGGTGAGCAGAGAGGGCTTCTTCCCCTGTGCTAAGGAAATGCTCAGATTAAACTGCAGCATCTACCAAATGCCAAGTGTTGAAGGGGAACTTTACATTCCTTGGGCGTGAAATAAGCCTGTGTTCAGTTTTTAAAGCAGTCTGCATCTGTGCTTTTGCACATGGAATAATGTGAACATGCTGAGGTATGGCCAAGTGCATGCCAGCAGCCTCCTGTGTTCTGGCTGTGCTCTCATCTGCTTATCCAATTAGGAAATTAACTTTGGGAGGGCTGCATATGGACATGGAGGCCGACACTGAACCACAGCCCTCAGCACGGTGTTGCTATCCTTGTAAAGTGGCACTTAATTAACTTAAAACACTTTGGAGATATGTGGATTTGCTTCCCATAAGGATAAGATAATGCTTATCTTCTCTAACACTTATCCTCCAAACACATTACAAACTTAGCTAACCACTGAGTATAGAAATTATATATGTAAATAAGGCAGATTAAAAGCATTTAGGAGAATGTAATAGCACCACACCCACAGACTTTTTATTTAATATTAATGTTATAATGTTATTATATTATTAATATTAATGTTATAACAGGTAGGTAATATATTAATTTAAATGCTAAGAAATTCCCTGATTAAGGTAAATAACTGTAAATGACTGAGAGTAGGGAAAAGCTGTTTATAGGCAGAAAGGCCCAATCTTTAATGAAGTTATTGAACTAAAATAGTTCTTTATACGAGCAGAGCCTTGGTGGGTGAAATCCTTTGATATAAGAAATGATGATGTGGAGATAAGAGATACACGATGGGGCTGTGGCTGCTGTGTTAACTGATGGTTGTCACACAGCAGCTGGGATGCTGCTTCCCTGTCTGTCCCAACCTCAGGATGCCTCTGAAGTAGAAAATAACTGTATTATGTAGGATGGCCTTTACATATTATATGGCAACTTGATGAAAATTGCCACTTTAACATTTAGGATATACCCAACAGATTTGGTCGCTATATTCTTTATTAGCAATAATGAAAATTATTCATTTGGTACCTGCTTTTAGAAGTTCTCAGCCTAAATTTCCTCGCAGCAGGAGAGAGGTCTGCACAGGCTCAAGGCACCTGAGAGTGGCTGCCTGTAAATTATTCTTAGCAGGTTCCTGAGAACTAGGTTTGATACTGATCAGGGAATGAATAAAGGAAATACTTCTTAGAGAAATAATATAAGAGTTATAAGGTGAAGCCTAAGATAGACATTTAGAAGCATCTGGAAGCTTAGACATTGATGTGACATTTAGTGTGCAACCCATCTGACAAGGAACTAGTAGATAATTTTGGGGTTTGATGGTTGTTTGGCATCATGATCCAGATATTCCCTGTCATTGACAACGAATGAGTAATAAGCCAGTAACACATTTGTCATGCAGAGACAACACAGGATCCATGGGATGCAACAGCAGTGACCAGAATACAGTGACAACAGTGGTGTTTTAGTTTTGCATATTAATTCAGGTCTCCCTGAATGGAGAAACAGAACCTTACCTGGTTGGTAGAATTCACAAAGGTCCATTAGATTTACACTGCCAATTTAGTTGTGCAGCTATGAGAAATAACTCTCCAGGGATACAAAACACCCAGAGGGGTGCTGTAATGATGTGAGTAACAGTCCTCTTTGCAAGCCTCAGTCTGGGGATCAGTGATGTCCTATTGTGTCTCTGGGGAGGGACACTTGGAATTGGATTTATTTGGAGAACCATGGGCATCTAGAGATGTTTCAGTGCCTGGAGGCTTCCTGCTGCCACTCCAGAGGGCAGGGCTCTGCCCATGGTGGAGTTCTCCCCTGCTGGGCTCCCAAAGCCTCCTGGATACCTCAAGCCCTGGCAGCAGGAATTGCTGAGGAGCAGTCCCATGCTTGCTGTCTTGAAGATCTCCCCTCTTGACCAGGCAGGAGTGATGGATGAAGTTGGCTTTAGGCATGTGCTGTCCATGTGTTTGGATTTTGGGGAATCTTCTGGTCCATCCCAGGCCACCATGCTCCCTCCTTATCCTCTCCTGGCAGAAAGCATGAGTGGTGCTGATCAGAAAATGCAGCCTGTGAGAAACCCACCTGTTAACAGGGCACAGCACAACAGCAAAGGGAAATGAGCCTTCTCAGGTAACCAAGGAGGTTTGACTAATTTTGTGATTCACCCCACTAGTCTTTGCCTAAAATAAACATCTGCTCCAGATGTTGCTGGCAGGCTGCCAGTTCCCAGCTCCTCCAGACACGCCTGAGCTGTGGGGTGTAGCTGAGGGCATTCTGCATGTTGATAGATTACATTTTAAAGGGAGGCTTATTTTTGGAAAGATGTCCTTATCAAAGTCTGCAAAGGGCTGTTCAAGCTGAATGCTTGGAGAATTGACCCTCCTGTGAGTCAAGAGCAGTGATTCAACTCCAGAAATGTATCTGAGTAGCACGGAGATTATTTTTCCTGAACAGTTCTGGGAGTACAAGAAACTGTATTTTTCAGCCCCCAATCCCCATGGTCAGATTTGTTCTAGAAATTGTTGAATGCTTTACACCTTACAACTACAAGCCTTGCTATTTCTGCCTATAAATCTAATAGCTATCGACCCACATTCTGACATCCCCTGACGGTTATCTAAAAATAATGCAGGAATGATGCAATGAGACATAAAACCGTGTGAGGAGAGGGCTGTGCTGAGCCATCACAGCCTGCTCCAGGTGCAGCACAGGGCTCTGCTGCTCAGGTCCTTGGGGGGATGCAAAGTTGTCTGAAAAAGGAAGAAAATTCCTGGTGACTTGGATAAAAATCGCAGTTTGCGTTTTCCTTTTTAAAATCTGATACACGGCGCTTGCTGTGTAATGAATCCCAGTTCCTGAGATCCTGCCCTCCCAGGGATTCCTCCCTGGGATTCACTCTGATCCCTGATACCCCAGAGAGCCATGCCAAGGGCTGTCTGCCATGTCCCAGCACTTGTTCTGCCTTGGAACAGGAAACACCGACAGCATCACCAGGTCTCTGCTGTGGGAGTAATCTGAGAACTCTGCTTTAATGGATTTGTTAAAAATAGGGATCTCCCTGGGCTCTGTGACCCAGGCTGGTGTTCAGGAGCACTGTTCTTCCTGCTGACAGGGAAAATGAGAGATCTCTGGAGCTGTGTCACACACAGTCAATCACCACAGCTGGTGTGCTGTGGTGCTCATGGGGACTTAATTCCAGAGCAGTAAAACCACCGGTGTGATGTGTCAGCATGGGATGCTCAGGAAGGAAGGAGGGAAGGGGAATTCTTGGTCCCTCTCCCCTTCAGTACCCTCTGCTATATGCAAGTGGAAATGACTTAGAATCACAGACTGGGTTGGGTTGGAAAGGACCTTAAATCTCATCCAGTGCCGCCCCTGCCTTGAGCAGTGACATTTCCCACTGTCCCAAGCTGATCCAAGCCCCATCCAGTCTGACCTTGGACACTTCCAGAGATCCTGAGGCAGCCACAGCTTCTCTGGGCACCCTGTGCCAGGGTGAGAGTGAAGAATTCCTTCCCAATATCCCATGGAACCCTGCCTTTTGTCAGTTCAAAGCCATTTGGTCATGTGTCTCTTGGTCTGTGGTTTGAGGTGTGAGTGCCCCCAGCACCTGCCTGGCTCTCGAAGAGGAAGGGGAAGAGCTGGGCTGTGCCATGTGCTGCCTCTGAGCATCCTTGATCCCTCTGACTCCATTCCCCAGCACCCAAAGGGGATACAGGGCTTCCTTTGCTCCCATCTCTCTGTAGAACTGCAGGGCCTTTCTGTGTTGGTGGGCACTGGAAATCCCAATTGCTGTTCCTTGGTGTGTCTAAGTGCTGACACACAAAGCCATTACAAGACAGAAATCAGCAGTGGATTAACAGACAGCAGCAGTGCCCCAGCCGAGTTATTCTGGGTGTTTCCTTGAGCTGCAGAGCCTCAGAGAGCCAAGCAAGGTTTTTTACCTGCTGGTTCAGAATTTACTTAACCTTACTTTAATCTTCATCAGCCCATGCAGTATTTTGGGCAGGGTAATGGCCCACTATGGTTGTGCCTGTTCTCAGAGCATAAAGGTAAAGTGAGAAGGTTAATTTTAAAATTGCAATTAGAATCTCTTTCTGTGTCTTTGCCTATATTACACTTAAAAAGAAATCATGAGGGCACTCACGTTTGCACTAAATTACTGCTAATTCTTCCAAAGCAGTTCTTGATCACACTTTACAAACACAAAGCAGAGGAGGAGAATGAAAAAGTGAAAAGCCATTTAATGAATTTTAAAGCTCCCTTATATTCCGTTATTGGATTTTAAATAATTTTCGTTGACCTTTGTGTGTTTTTAGTATTTGCTGCCTTCAGAGAAGTGGGCTGGAACACTGAATGCTTTAAATAGCTGGGAACATAAACCCCCTGTTCTGCTTCTGGATTTTATTTTATTTTTTTCCTCTTTGCAGTGACAAGACAATAACAGTAATAACTATTACCCCCGTGTAAACCACATCATGCCTTGCCCTTTGCTAAGTGTAGCCCAGACTCTGTAATGTGGGATTTCAGTTTGCTGGAAGTTGTTGCTCTTGTCATCAGGCAGGGCTGGTGTCACCACTGAGGGCAGCAGGATCCAGCAGGAAAGGCTTGGGGCTCAGTTTTAACTCGGATGTTTTGTGTGATACTCCACCAGTCACACAGAATAGTATTAGAAAAAATATGTAAGTTAGGGATTTATGTTCCCTTATGTATTACTGAAGGGATGTCTCAAGGACAGGCAGAGATGAGGTTTTTATGTGGGGAATGATATGAGAACAAAGAAAACCTTGCAGAGTTTTGGTTATTTGAACATATTTGGAACTGGCATCAAAGAGGTGGGAACAGAAAACGTGAGGCAGGAGAGATGCTGGGCGTGCTTCTTCCTCCTCAGGGAATCCCACAGAGTGGATCAGCCTTGGGACCCCAGAGGGGCCCTGGTGCCACCTCCCTGCTCAGGCAGGGCCACCCCAGAGCACAGGGCACAGGATTGTGTCCAGAGGGCTCTGGAATATCCCCGCTGAGGGAGACTCCAGCCCCTCCCTGGGCAGCCTGCTGAGGGCTGGGCACTGCCCAGGGCAGGAGTTGTGCCTCCTGTGCAGAGGAATTGCTGGGATCAGCCATAGCCAAGGGCTGGGCTGGAGCCTGAATGAAGTGATTCTCCCTCCCTTAGGCTGTGATCTTGCCCAGTGGCCCTGAATGGTTCCTGTCCCTGATATTTGGTGCTGTAAAGCAGTGAGAAACAGGCTGTTCCCAAACCACTTAACAATATAAATCATGCAACAGAATGAGGCAGAAGATTGGGGGAGGGAGAATTAGACCTAAAGTTGTGTTAATTTCCTGTCACTTTTGAAGTTCAAACTCCTCTTGGTTTAAATGTGTATTAATTGCAGGATGATTAGGTTGAAAGGGAGTTAGAAAGTGAAATAACAGAATCATAGAGTATCCTGAGCTGGAAGGGGTCCACAAGGATCATCCAGCCCAAGCCCTGCACAGACACCTCAGCAATTAATAAAGCAATTATTAAAGAGACACACAGAGGGACTCTGGTTGTGGGGAGCTGGGGGAACCAGAAGTCTTTGGAGGAGCAGGTGCTGCTGGTGGGACAGGGGCTCTTTGAATGAAGTGGCAGCTGGACCCTGTCAGTCTGCTTTTCAGGCCCCTCAGGTGGAGATCAGGAACAAGCCTTCAGTCTCTGGATAGATAAATGATTGATTTACTCGGTGGAGTGAGGGAGCTGCTCTCTGTGGTAGGAAGGGGGTGGTTCAGACGGGCTGTTTACTCCGTGCTGTGTTAGGAGAAGACAGTGAGTGAGCTGCATCACACAGGTGATTTGTGGAGGTGCAGACACCTCTCAAACCCCCTACCAGGAGTGTCTGGAGGTAGTTACTGCCTTTTACAGTGTCTGGCATGGGAGGTGGTGTGGGGTCAGGTCATATTGCCTTGAGTTGCCTTTGGATCAAGCACTGAATCAATAATGACTTTCTGGGGGAGTTTAATCGCTGTTCTGACAGACATGAAAGGGGCTAGGCAGTAGAATGGGATTTTACACTTCTATCAGTCTTTTCCTAGTAAGTTGCTCAACTTCCAAGTACTAATTAATGCTATGTTCCTTCCATGAATTTTCCTTCCTACTGATGCTGTCTGTTTGATCCGAGAACAGCACCAGACCTTGTGAATTAGAGCTGCCTGCCAGGCTGCAGTGGGACAGAGGCACTGAATAGGGAGAAGTAAAACTTAGATATCACATCCTCATTGGGCACCTTCAGCATAATTTATGCTCTTTGTGCAGCTGTTTGGAAAATCCTGGAATTCCCTTCAATGTCTGGTCTGCATATCCAGAAATACCCAGCTCCAATTCCAGAAATTCCAAAGACACTGGATTTGGATATCCATATTCACTCCAAAGCTACAGGCCTGGTGGAGACATCTCTGGTAGCATTTTATTCCGAGGCTGCCCAGACTTCTTCAGCACAAAAAACTGCTTTAATTTGTCTATAATTTTTCCAGTTAGACCGAGATGGTCAGATATTGAAGATCATGTTTATCTGTAATGCCATCAAACTGGTCTACATGTTTCTGGAAAAGATGTGTGAGAAGATTCACATTCCTGAGCTGGAAGGGATCCTCAGGGATCATCCAGTGCAGCCCCTGGCCCTGCCCAGACCCCCCAACAACCTCACCCTGTCCATCCCTGGCAGTGCTGTCCGAACGCTCCTGGAGCTCTGGCAGCCTTGGGGCCGGGACCATTCCCTGTTCCATATACCAAGAACAGGTGCCATTGTCCCCATGCAGGGACAAAAGTGGTTACAAAGGGAAAATGAGTGGAGTAACTGAACCAGCAGCTCCAAAAGCAGAGAAGGGGGCCAATGAGGAGGCTGAGGTGGGTGGGGACCTTTGGAATTGAGTGGGAGAGATGGGGCATGGGATGGGACAGGGTGTCCAGGCAAGGAGCAGCACTCCTGAAGGCATCTCTGGATTGCTTCAGGAATATCTGAATGTTGTGCAGCTGCTGATTTTGTTACAAGTAGTGAGAAAAGGGCTCTCTGCAAAAAAAAGTGTCTTTTCAACTCACTAGTTTATATAAATGAAGTATAACTAAAAGGAGAGGTACTTCCAGAAACCTTAATGGCAGATGTAGTCCTTGGAAGTTTGTTGTGGTTTGGTGATTCCAGTGTGAGCCTCGCTCAGGAGATGAGTGGGTGCAAAGCAGGGCAGGTATTATTAGCTGTGCAAAGCAAAACAATACAGTTGCTGTGGAAAAATTACAGGGTTTGTGCTGAAGCAGATATTTAACCTTTGTTTTTACAACTCCAGAAATGAAGCAGTTTGTTTCTTAATGTGGGTTTAATGCTGCAAGTGTGTGCTGACTGGATTTTCACATGGAGTGGAAGAGATGCTGGGCTATTAAAGTCTGGTTTAACGATCTCTTTTCTCATAACTCCTAATATTTGCCATTTACTAATTATGATGTTCCAAAGTAGTTTGCATTTGCAGTAGGTGTTTTAAATGCTGCAGCTGTTTTAGTTTCAAGCTAACTGCTGGTGACTTTTTTTTTTAAAAAGAAGTATTGCATATTACTGGTGATTTTTAGAGGCTGTCATGAAGAGCTCACCTCAGAATATTCTTTATTAAAAACCTTATTAGGAGGTTTTTGGTGTCCAGGGCCCCAGGAAGCAAAAAGAGAGGTGGCAGAGGAGCAGTGCTGGAGGACGCAGAAGCTTTCTGTGAGCACTGTTTGGTGGTAACTCCTGTGAGTCAGGGAGGGTGTGCCCAGGGGTGGCTCTGTGATTTGGGACGTACTGATCTGTTTGTTTGTTTTTTTAAATCCTTGGGATTTTCAGGCAGTTTTATAAAAGGGGAAATGTGTCTGTTTGAGAGGTCACAGCCTGGGCAGCATCATCACAAGGAGGCAGTGGGAATGAAAAGAGCAGAGTGGTTTGCTCATGGCCCATTGTGCTGCTCCAGGGGACAGTGGGATGGGACCAGGTGACCTCACTTAGGACCTTGCAGATGCTGTAAAGACACCAACCTTGAGATGGGATTTGCAGGGCCAGGTTTGGGAGCAGGGGGAGTGCAGGGGAAGCTTCCCCCATGTCCAAGGGAGCCAAAACCAGCCGGCTCCGCGGCGACTCCCAGGAGATCCATGGGGGAGCAGAGATCCCCCTGCAGCCCCAGCAGGAGCCCAGGGCAGAGCAAGGGGTGCCTGAAGAGGCTCTGCCCCCGTGGGGAGCCCCTGCTGGAGCAGGGTCCTGGCAGGACTTGTGACCCTCTGGAGAGAGGAGCCCACCTGGAGCAGGTTTGCTGGAAGGACTCGTGACCCCATGGAAAGGGACCTGAGTGGGGCAGTTCCTGAAGGACTGACCCCATGGCTAAAGGGATCCCTGGGGCAGTTCCTGAAGGACTGACCTCATGGCTAAAGGGATCCACACTGGGGCAGTTCCTGAAGGACTGACCCCATGGCTAAAGGGATCCACACTGGGGCAGTTCCTAAAGGACTGACCCCATGGGAAGGACCCACACTGGAGCAGTTCCTGGAGAACTCTCCCCTGGGAGGGATCCCAGGCTGCAGCAGGGGCAGAGTGTGAGGAGTCCAAGCCCTGTGGAGGAAGAAGCAGCAGAGACCACATGTGATGGACTGACCACAGCCCCATTCCATCCCCCTGAGCCTCAGAGGGAGGAGGGAGAACAAATCAGAGTGAAGTTGAGCCTGGGAAGAAGGGAGGGCTTTGGAGAAGGTGTTTTAAGATTTGGGTTTATTTCTCAATTTCCTACTCTGATTTGATGGGTAATAAATGAAACTGATTTCCCCGAGCTGAGTCTGTTTGCCCGTGGCAGCACCTGGTGAGGGATCTCTCGCTGCCCTTGTCCCACCCAGAGCCTTTCCCTGTGTCCTTCTCCCCTGCCCTGAGCAGGGCAGTGACAGAGGGGCTCAGTGGTGACCAGGTGCCCGGCCAGGGTCACCACAGCCTTACTGTGCGAGTGACCTCCCTGCACAGCAGAGCTGAGAGTGCCAGAGAAGTCATCAAAACCCTCACTTGTAAAGTGTGAGTTAGGCTGGGGCTGTACTTGATGGAAAAAGAAATGAGCAGTTCAGAACTGTTAGGATGCTCTGCAAGCAAGGCAGGTCTGTTACCTCAGCTGTCTGTTCCCTCTGCGTGTTATTTTACCTTGAATTTTACTTGTCATGTTGGTTTTTTTCTTAATCCCATTTCTCAATCACCTTCACCAGAGGCAACTCCAGCTGTGACTTGACAGCTGCTACTGTCTTCTCCAGCATGTGCTGCCAAAATCCCAGTTGATTCTAGGGCTTAAGGCACAGTGCTGTCTATTTTCTGTATTTCTGCCTATTCTGAAATCATATATATTAATATTAATTATGCTCTTTCGAGATTCAGAAGCCTCCAGGCCTATTGGAATTATGGAATGTTTTTTTTATTTAGTTTTTGGCAGGTGTGCTCAGGCAGTAGTAACATGGCTCACGAGCTTGGCCCAGGACAGAGCTTTGGGGTTGGGTGGACTCAAGTCTTGAACTAAAACCTTAAACTCTTAAGGAAGCTTGAGCATGAGTGAAAATGTGGAATACACTCTCTCCGTTTGCCATGCTGTGAAATGACTTCTTGGCTTGGCAGAAGGGGCTGTGGTGCCAGGGTAGGATGTGCTGCAGGACCTCGTGCTGAGTGTTGGGTGTGATCCTGCACACACCTGCTGTGGGTACCTTAAACTCAGCTCATTTCCTGCTGCTTTTAGCTCCAGGATCCCTCTCTGCAGTCTGGAGGGCAAAATGCTGTTGCTCTTGGAGGCAGAATCTGACCTGCAGCCCTCCTCTCTCTTCCAAAAGTATTAAAACAGGAGGAGAGATTTTCCCTTCCTTGACTGCTCCTTCCTTGGCATTTCTCACAGCTCCACGCTGAGCCTTGGCTTAAAGCCTTAAGAGTTGAAACTCAAGAAGCTGGGGAGGGGGAAAAAAAGCTGATCCAGGAATCTTCTGCCTGGATCAATGGAGCAAAAGAACAGGCTGAAGTTGCACAATTGGGAGTCTGGAGAAGTTTGCTCATGTGCTGTGTCAGGAGCTTGTACAGGCGATTATCTTCAGAGGTGCATAAGGCAAAAAACTTTCCAGTCTAAGGAACTTCCTTTTTACTTCAGTTTTAAAATGCTGATTTTTAGTTTATTTTTTAAAACAAAATCGCTGATAGGAGCATTCAAGTAATAATGAAATTTTTGTGGTTCATTTTCTTCTACTTGCTTTTTAGATGTTACTCCATAAAACCTTTCCAGTATTTGCCTCCTATGAGCACTGGGATTCCTTTTCCTGCCTTCTTGCATTCCCTGCACTCTGCACACTCCATCCTGCCAGGCCCCCAAAGCTTCCCAAAAGGAGCTGGGTGGGAGCAGCCTGGGGTGCCCAGGCTTGGAGCAGAGCTCGGCTCCCCAGGTGTCCCTTGTCACCTGGTCAGTGACCAGGGCTGGAATTGGGAGCAGCAGAACATGTTCTGTGAGTGTTGGGGCACAGCTCAGGAATTTCCTTATCCCTTGAATTTTGCTTGTTCTGTGGAGCTGGGCTGGGAGAGCTGGCGGTGCTCACCTGGAGAGGAGAAGGCTCCAGGGAGAGCTCAGAGCCCCTTGCAGAGCCTAAAGGGGCTGCAGGAGAGCTGGAGAGGGACTGGGGACAAGGGATGGAGGGACAGGACACAGGGAATGGCTTCCCACAGGGCACGGATAGGTGGGGTATTGGGAAGGAATTCCTACCTGTGAGGGTGAGGAACACCTGTCACAGGTTGGAATTCCCAGAGAAGCTGCAGCTTCTCTGGAAATGCACAAGGCCAGGCTGGATGGGGCTTGGATCAGCCTGGGATAGTGGAAGGTGTCCCTGCCCATGGCAGGGGATGGAATGGGATGATCTTTAAGGTCCCTTCCAACCCAAACCATTCCAGGATTCTGTGAAACCATTAGTAGGGTTTGAAACCTGCAGCCCAACCTGTTCATTTTTCTGAGGAAGAATCTTCTGTGGGTCCTGCCTGCATCCCTTCACCTGGGGGGGTTGGGAAAACCCAAGGAACTCTGATTCCATCATTGCAGGTGTGAGCTCTGCTCTTTCCAGGGATTTCAGCAGGGTTAGGATCAGGCTTTGCTCCTGAGCTTTATTAATTGCCAGTATGAATTGGAATGCTCTGTGCTAGGCTAAAGAAATGAAAAGGCAGGGCCTAATTTTCAGGCTGAAATTGATGTAAGCTGGGCCTCTCTCATGTGAGTCCCTTGAGCTTTTTCAGTCTAATTCAAGAGATTTTTTTTTTTTCTTCTTTCTTCCCCTGGCTAGGTCACAAAGAGCCTTTGTATTCCATTTCCATTGTGTTACCTGTCAGGGACATGGGGTTGTAGCTGTGGGCCACATTCAGAACTACCTGTAGGGCAGACACCTTCCAGCTGTCCTTCGTTTGTGTGGCTCAAGTTGGTTTTTCTGACAAGCATGACACTTTCATATTTATACCCGTGGCAGAAATAAATCAAATTAGTCTGAAATCACCCTTTGCTCTGACAATGCTCCGCACTTTCCTTACATTAAGGAGATAAGGAGACGAACAAACCTGCTTTGAAGATGAGCTGATTTCCATAGCAGGCAGAGTGACCTACTTAAAGGGAGAGGGGGAGCGATCGGGGCTGGAAGTGGGCTCTTTCTTTCTTTCTTTCT
>VZRX01019257.1:23214-34389 GCA_013398075.1 Notiomystis cincta | reverse complement strand
GCTGGTGTTCTTTTTTTTTTTTTTTGAGGCACTTGAATTGCAAATCACTGATCCAAGGTCTTATAGCCTTGAAGTTCAAGTCAGATTATCAGCGAATATTAGAACATGCACATGTGAGACGGCCTTTACAAGCTTTAAGATCAAAGAGTCACTGTGCAACCTTCAGAATAATACCATTCTGTCACTCAAGCAAGCATTAGAAGGCTGGAAAAGTTCAAGCTTTCAAGCAAACTTTAGAACTCCTTTTTCATAAAGTAATTTTGACCGTAGAAATCTTGTATGGAACAAATCAAGTTCCTACCTTCAAAAAAATATATTATACTCCTTTCTAATGAAGAAAAAAAAATCCCCAAATTTAACATTATATTTGCTGGATATATTCTAAAATTAAAATAGCTTTTGATATGTCTGATTTAAACTTTACTGTGCAAGCTTGGGTTCCATAGCCTCCAGGGTCTTAGCAGGTGTGATTTGCATCATCTCTTGTCTAATGTTGAAATGTGGTATGCCATACTAAAAAAACCCTCAAAACAACAAGTTCTGAGTTAAAGTGTTAGTAGGTTCTGTAGAACCCATGAGATCACTTGTTTGTTTAATATACAGCAGGTATACAAATGCTTCGGTAGGTCAGGGTTGTAGAGTTCAATGTATTCTGATTGAGTCTGCTGTCAATGCTGTACTGGAATATTTTTGTGTCCAGACTCATCACAATTTTTCTATAGAGCTGTGAAAGAAAAGAACATTGGATCACTCATTCTTTATGACATCATCACAAATATATTAAATTTAAATATATACCACAGCCAGTGAAGGAAAATATTTTCCCTGGTAGAGGAATACTAATGCATATGGACAGTACCTTTAGGAATACAGGCTAGTACATTGTACATTAGGCTTTTAACATCTTTGTACCTTGAATTTTCTCTGAAAACTCATGGTACTGAATATGATTTCACATAAACTGGTGCAGGATTAGAGTTTAAATCGGCTCTAGACAGTGTAGATACATTACTATATACTTTTATCTCATACATCAAAGTGTACAAATTGAATCATTTGGGAATTAATTTCATAAAATCATAACCTCATGGACTCATAGAACCACAGAATGGTTTAGGCTGGAAGGGACATTAAAGATTGCTTAATTCCAATTCCCCTGCCATAGGCAGGCACGGCACCCACCAGATCACGTTCCTTAGGGCCACATCCTGTCCCTAAATACTTTTAAATGTTAATTTTGACGTTATGGACTCAACACTTGGGGTGTTAAGTAACTCCATTTCCATTTAAATTGTAACACCAAAGACTTTTTCTAATAGTGTTTGTTTTGAATTCTTTTCTTATATGAAAAAGAAGCTTAGATATTTGCAGTTTCTCTTAAAGCAAGCGGAAACCACAGCAAGGGATAACTAAATGTAATAAACCAGTAGCAAGCCTGTAATTTCTATTGGCAAAGGAATTATTTTATCCCGTATTTTATTAATTGCTGACCTATTGTCTCTAGGACTATCTAATGGCTACGAAGTAGTCAGAATTAGTTCCAGTGGGTGGCTGAGATTCTAATAGCAATTACTTAATTAGAAGATATTACTGGATGTATTTCTACCAGTAATAATATTCAAGGAGACTTACTGGTATCATTATTCTCATCCACTTTATAGGTCTTTATATCTTTTTTTCAGAGTATGGAGGAATATGCTTCCTTTCTGGAGCATAAAACTCCATTGCACTAGTAATGCAAAGGCATTCATGGTAATTTCATCCTCTTCTCTTTGTTATCTTTGAGAATAGCAATAAAACAAATTATAGCCTTTGTAAGGTCAAAAAAATGTTTAAAAAAACTTTGAATCAAACAATGAAAGATGTAATTTTCTATTGAGTTACTTACACTGTTTATACTACGCTCTTCTATAATGAGCTGAATACCTATGTTTTATAAACTTCAAAAAAAATAGTGATGTTGGCTGTGCCAATTTCATAAGCAAAAGCTTTCAAGACGGTATTTTCAGCAATTCTAGACTAAATACTTGCCTGCAATTGATAACTGTCTCTTTTTTAGGAGGTACATAGGGCTGTTGATAGAGAAAAGTTCTCCTTTCTACCAGGAGGAGCAGGAGGAGGAATGATATTTCCAGCTTTTATTCTTTCCTTTTTCCTTGCCTGTGAAAGTTCTTTTTCTGTTACTTCTCTGGAAAACTAAATAGATTGAGAGGGATTTTAAAGTTGAAAATGTAGCTTATCTCTGTTTAAGTGTTCTTATCTGATGCACTTTCATTTCATTCTTTTGGCATTATTCCAAGGAAACATAAAGTCGAGGAGGCAGCAGCAGCTTGAGTTGCTACTGCTGCAGAAATAGAGTGCTTGAAATCTTGTCAGGTGGAGGCTGCATTCAGTGTTAAGCAGAGCTACACAAGTAACCAGCCTTTAAGATTCAGTGGTTGAATGGAAGAGAGGGCAGTCTCCTTTTTCCATCTCCAAAATCCAATTTCATCCTAATCCAGCTATTACTTATTGTTCAGTTTGGAATGACAAAGAACCATTGTATAATTTTCTTGGTACTGAAAAATATTTTTACAAAAGGTGGTTACATTCTATAGGAAGAGGGTCACTCGCCCCAAAAATTTCCCTAACTCAGTATACCCCAATAAGTGTAAGTAAATTGGACAGAGGTATTTTATTATTTTCCATATACATGGAGTGAACATGAGTATACACGTGATGTTTAAATGCTTTAGAATGCATTATTTTTTCCTGAACATGGAAACATAGATATTTTAGTTATGATTTGTATTGATAGTTTTGTATCTGTAATTTTATAGTGTTGTATGAAACCAAATCTTACTTTTGACCAGGACTGCTAAAGACTTCTGGTCTAAGAGCTTTGGTGTGATCCTGTGAGATAAGGATCCACTTTTTCCCATTACTTAGAAGTGCATACACAAATTTCAGCAGCTTTTAATTTAAGTAACTAAACTTCTGTTTGTTCAGCAAGGGTATTTTTCACTTAAAAGAGCTGAATTTGCTCTTTTAATTTTGGCTTTCAAAGATAGCTGGGCAAAATATGCAGAATGGCTCCATAAGCAAAATCCGTATCAGTAAGAATGCTGGCTAGGTTTCTGCAAGGAATAAATTACATTCATGCACTCAGGTGCTGTAATATGGACCAAATGACAAAATGGACTTGGGATCTTTGAGGAAAAGATCCACTGCTAATGTAGCTGTAATGCATAGCTGTGCTTGGATGCAAAATCTTGACATAATTTATATCTACTGTAAAAAAAATATTTTAAAAGGAGGGAGGGTAAAACAGGATGGTAGGCTTGGAGAACTTATTTTTCTCTTTTGTTTTTTATTTATTTATTAAAAAATTTGGAAAGAAGATACTTTATGAAGACTTTCAACTCTGCTTTCCTCTACACCTCGAAGATTAGCATCTCCAGTTTCGCCCTTGTGAAATGATAGAAAAATTGGTATGAAACTGTCTTTCTGTGTTTTTCCTTTGATTTCATCATAGTTATGATCAGATATGATCTATAGTCCTGAGTTGGTATATGGATCTTGGTTACCAAAACACTGACATATATTTTGGGACTCAAGTTATACTTCTGGTCCAAGAATATTTGATAACATCTGGAACTATATTTTCCAGATATTCTTCCTAAAGATACAGAACAACAATTAGAGGAACAAAAAATCCATGGGAGATAAAGCAAAATGAAGAAGGGAAGAAAAACAGATTAGTTTTACATAGCAGTGGAAATTCTACCGAATTACTCTTTTTCTATGGTAGTTCTTTTTTATTATTATTTCACCTGGTTTTGTATTCTGTTGAAATAATAGCATGCTGAAATATTGAGATATGTTTTGAATTTTGAAATTATTTAAATATTTTGTAATTTATGATTGACCAGTCTAGTGCTGGAAAACAGAGTGGTAAGTAGGAGGAAATACCGTGGAAGTTCTATGTTTTTCTCTATAATCTTGCTTGAAATTAGGACAGTTGGCTTAGTTTTGGATGCAATCAGGAAAAAGTTATAATTTCTAACAGTCATATCTATCCTTTATATTACACAGGATTAAAAAGAAGCTTAAATGTCAGTTTAGAGAAAATTGGAATAAAATTTAGACAGTTTATGGTTGCAGACATTTTATTTTTTGTTAGTTGTGTTATGAAACAGAGTCAGCTTAGAATAAATTCATCAGAGTCAAGGAAATAAAAGAGTCACCCACTGGGATATCAAGGGGAAGGCCAAGGAAGTATAATAACACTATATTTTGCAACACTGAAAAAGAAAGCCTCTCTGATAGTCCAGGAAAAGTTCACTTCAGTTGCACATAAGAAGTCATTAAGGAGAGAAGCTCTTGTGAGACCTCACGCTGAGTACTGTGTGCAGCTCCAGGGCACCTACCACAAGAAAGACCTGTTGAAACAAGTCCAGAGGAGGGCCACAAAAGTGATCAGAGGGCTCAGAGGAGCACCCCTCCTTTGAAGACAGACTGAGAGAGTCCAGGTTGTTCAGCCTGGGGAGGAGAAGGCTCTGGGGAGACCATACAGCACCTCCCACCACTTAGAGAGGGAATGGACAGGGATTTCTTACAAAGATGAGTATTAAGTTGCAGTGACAGTATAAGGGGTGATGGCTTTAAGCTAAAAGAGGCTAGGTTAGTTTTGATATTAGGAAGGAATTCATTACTGTGAGGGCAGTGAGGCACTGGAAGAGGTTGCCCAGTGAGGTCACATCCCCGGAAGTGCTCAAGACCAGGCTAGATGGGGCTTTTCCTGCTCTGGTGGGTGGTGTCTCTGTCCATGGTAGTGGGGCTGGAGCTACATTTTGTAAAGTCCTTTCCAACCCAAACCATTTTACGATTCTATGATTTTAGGATAATCTAGTACATTTTAGCCTTGTTCCCTATTTGAATTTTAAAGTCTCGCAGAAGTTCAACAGCTGAGATATGTACTTTTTAATGTATGATTTTTAATGTATGATTTTAAAGGCACCATATTAACACTTCTGGGCGCCTTGGAGAGATTGACCTGAAACCCTTCCTTACATAGCTGTGATCAAGTGGTAATGAAACTGAAAGTCTTGGATGCCATAATTTAAAGATTCTGAGTGGGTCAAATTCTGTGTGACAGAAACCATATTGTGGACACAGACATTTGTGTTATCCTCTTTTAATTGTATTAATAAACTTTTCTTTGTAGGGTTTAAATATAAGCCCGTTTTGCCTTTAATGTTTTCTCCTAATCCTTATCTCAACTCATCAGCCCTTCAATTTTTCTTTCCCCCTCCTCTGCTCAACTATAGCAGAGGAGAATAAATTTTTTTTTTTCCTTTTAGTCAGTGTCAAACTCTGACAACAGCCATTGCCACTGCATAGTTTCAGGTTCTTAAAAAAAGATCAGTTATTTCATTTGGGTTTGTGGTGTGGAAGGAACAAAGTCTGAAATGGAATGTAGCCAGCATTCTGGATAGGAACTTTGAAAGACTTTTATGACTACGTTAATTTTACAAATGTGTTGATGCTGTCAAAGAAGTCAGCTGCTGACAAGCTGTGAAGCAATGGGAATGTGTTGATTCCTACATGCCTATTTATTCATATCTTACTTTGTTAAGTACAATGTTAGGATATAAGGTATCTTATTGTTTTAATTCCCAATCACACCAGAAGAGGCTGCTGGATGTTATTTTTATGCAGCTTTTGATGGAACTTTTTCCAAGTGCTAAGCACAGTATCTCTCTTGCTCTAAAAACTGTATGTAAATGTAAACAGCTGAAAGTACCAGCATGCCTCTATGTAATAACCTAAGTTGAAGATGGACAAAAATAATCATTTCCTTGGTCTAAGCAGAAGAAGAAACCCATCATGTATCTACCTTGCAAATGTACACAACAGTTGCTAGTCCATGCACAAAAATGCCTTATTGCCACTCCATCATTCTGACTGAAGACAACAAAACCAGTAATATTTCACTTGCTTCAGTCTCTTCTTGGATGAATTGATGAATACATTATTTAATATATTAAACTCTACTTAATTTGCCCAACAGGTTTCTGCCATCTAAGGAAGAATGAAGGGTTAAATTTTTCTTTTAGTCATGTGAGCCTCTAGAGGGTGATAAATGCTTTCATTTTCCCCTGGCATGACTAAAATGGACATACATCCACAGCTCTGCAATTTCTGTGTATATGGCCACTGCAGAAAAAAAAAGTAAAAAAAGTCTAGTTCTGCAGTAATTTTCCTGAACACTATTGCTTGTAGTTTTGATATCTTGTAATTAGTAAACAAAAGAGAATATTTAAATGACAGTGAGAGACAAGTGAATGAATTGTCCATATACATGTGTTGGAATATATTTAAATTTGTGACAAAACCCTCTAAACTGGCAAAACCCTCTTTCTGCCTGTCTGTCTGCTTATCTATGCATTGGTACCCTTCACTTCTGCCTAATCTGAGCATCTTCACAGCCTAGCTATAAACGGGGGTCAAGTGACCAAAGTCATGAAATAAAACTCTGGGATTTTATTCTCTGTTTTTCTGAGCTGCCTGTTTTTCAGGATTATCTTTTGCACTCTGTAGATATTTTAAACCCCTGACAGGCAGTTATGGCTAATACTGTATTATATATTATTCATAATTACTTTTTCCATTCCTATTTTGAACTCGACAAGCGGACATCAATATGCAGGATCCAGCTGAAAAGTGGATGCAGCAGCATGATGATGCGTCCTCTCAGTGGGGGCAAAGCCTGTGCTGGATCTGTCAAGAGGTTACAGCTGCTTGGTATCTACAAGCAGAGAACTGCCTAAAATATCTGATCCTTCCAGCTTTTCCAGCCACCTCTGCATGTCAGAAACAGAGCTGGTATATGATGTGATTATTTAAATTAAAAAGAGAATCAAGAACTTGCAGAAAAAGCTGCTTTAAAAAATATTTTGCTCAGAAAGCTACATTAAAATGACTTCATTTTGGTGAGGAACTATTAAAACTTAGTAAGAGTCAGAATTAAATGTAGTTTTAAGAAGCTTAATCTAACTCTATCTTAATCTAACATGGTGTTTAATTTCTTGCTTTTTTTTCCATTGCAGCTTTTACCTAGTCACTGCAATGAACAAAATAGTACCTCAACAATGTTTGCCCTATTTAGTAGCCTTGGAAGGTTTTTAATTTCTGTGGGTTCTTTCCTTCCAAGCTCGTTATTTTTCTAGACAAAGGGCATGAAATGTAATGTAAGGTCAGCCATGTTGTGGGTAAGTGCATGTGTTTTTTAATATATATATATATAAATATATATAACACCTGCACTGGTTATCAATATCACTTTGTATCAGCTTTGGAGAAGATGCAGCAGCAGTGATCAGTTTGTCAATGGTCAGTGGTTTTTTTGTATTTGATGATAATAGAATTATTAAAAAAATTTTAAAATGTCCACTTTAATTCCTGTATCTGATATAATGTGCAGCCATAAACACACACTATTACTGTTTTCTCTTCTCCTGTTCCAATCATCTTCCTTCCCAAACCAGTTTTCTTCTCCCAGTCACGTGCCTTTGTTTTTTCTCTTCCAGTTTCTGCTCTTCAGGCAAAATCTTTACTGCAGCTACACCTGTCTTATCTGCTGTTAAAGGCCCAGGCTCTCTCTTACTCTGCAGATTCTTTTTCTTCCCATTTTCCTCTCTGTATTCTTATTAAGCCAACACAGTGCCCCTTAGCTATATCTGCTCTTTTTCCTTAGTCTTCTTGTTCATCCAAACAGGCTTTTTACTGCTGGGTTTTTATTCTACCTTTCTTTCCAGTGGAGATTTGAAATTCTCCCTGCCAGAATCCGTTCTTTCTCTATCCATCTAACATCATCACATGCTCTTTGCCTAACCAGTCACAGCCTCACCAGACTTGTCAAGTAATTCCTAGAAACTTGGCCTGAATCCAGGCTCTCAGCAACAACTGCTTCTCTGTGTCCAGCCCAGCCTCTTCCCTTTGAAACTAGTTGCAGCTTTTCATGCTCAGAGCTCCCAGTTGTAAAGTCCCAAACACCCCTGTAGCCACCAGCCTTTGCTTCCTTACCATCTCCCATCCCTCCAGTCCCAGGATGGACCAGCAGGGTTTGGGAGCACCAGAACTCTTCCCAGTCTTTTGCTCTTTGTGCTAATCTGTCACTCAGCTAAATGTCACAATTGGTCTACTTCTCTTTCTGCTTTCAGTCTTGCCAGATATTTTTCCAAAAGCAACTTCTGTATTAGTAAAATATGGGGGACTTCCCATTCATAGTCCTCAAGACCAATTCTACTGGATTTTGTCAAAGGATTCTAGGAAAGAACTCTTGTTTGGAGTTGCACTAGACCATGTTCAGTGGTCCAACTCTGTTGTGAACAGAAACTTAGTGACTGTGAGAAAGTAAAAGAAAGCACAGGTAGAAAGAGAGAAATTGAAGGATTTCACTACAGAATATGATGAAAAGGTGTTAAAAGCTGTTTTAAAGTAACTTATCCACTTTTCTAAACACAGATTATTTTTCCTAAGCATGATTAAAAGCATAATTCCTTCTGCTATGGTCAATGCACTGCCAAACTCCACATCCATCCTTCAAAGTCCTAGAATGATTGAGAAAAGAGCCACCACGATTCCTAATATGAGTATAGTACTTACAGAAATAAATCTTTTTTCTGAATTTGTCTAGAAGAAAAGATAAAAGTGAGCTGCCACTCAACATTTCATCTCAATTCATTTCAATTTGCCAAGGACGAGTTGCTATAAACAACTAAAATTAGATTTATATTATGAAATCTGCTTTACCCATTACTTTCTCCACACTCAGCTTCTTGCTTTCTGCCTTTATAGGCCAGGGCACCCTCCTTATTTTGCTACCATGATAACTGAAAATATAGACCAGTGCTAGAAGATCAAAGGAAAATTACTCCCAAACGTCACAAGAAAGCATACATTTTCACCCTTAAAAATATTTTTAGAAAAATGAATTAATTTAAACATGTGGCTCAAATAATTACTTTCAGCTCCAATCCTTTAATTTCTCTTAAAAGTCATTGTTATAATATGTGAGAACTATGCCAGTTTTCATCAGTGCACCTTCAGGAAGGTCAAGGCTTGAAACCACTGTCCTGACTTTCTAACCTGGTAATCAGTTTCTGCCTTGAGGTAGTTTCTTCTGCAATCAATGCCACAAGGTGTACAATTTAAAGTGTTTGACAATGGCTGATTTTGTTCTTTGTGTTACCTAAGAGGCTGGTTATATCACATAATTCATTTTTATATAGAAAGGCTGCAGTTTTGCAGAATATTAAGTTGAATTGAAACACATGCAGAAATTGCAGATGCTGCTTTTTGAAGAAACAGTCAACTAGAATATACCGCATAAAACAGATTATTAATTTTTTTCCTGGCTTTCTAAGACAAATATTTTTTAATTCAGTTTGGAGTAAATGAGTTCTCCTTAAAACATTAGGAATGCCACTGGAACTTTCACGTCACAGTAAAAAGACAGATAAAGAGCTTTGAAATATTATTTTAAGGAGATCAATAAAATCTCTTTAATAGATAAATATTGTACAGTTGAAGAGAAAAAACCCAAACGATTTAATTTTCTCTTTCTACCTTATATGTACTTTTTCATCCATTTATTTTTCCGTGTTGTATCAATAGTTGTATCAACAGCAGCTATTTTACAATAGTTATGCTACTGTAAACAACAAAATAGCTTTTGTTTACACAGTAGCATACCTGAGTTCAAGGCACAGTACAAGAAGAGTTATTTTTTCTAGTCTTTGAAAGAAAGAAAGAAAGAAGCAGGGGAAAGAGTAGGGGAGAAAGGGAGAAAGAGGAGAGGAAAGACATAAACTAGGAGACAGGTCTGGAAAAAGATTTAGATATTAAAATATCCCATCAGAAAACAAAGTTAAGCCCCTCTTCTGAAACCCTGATTAGCTGTCTAATCCTATCTAACACAGTATCCCTTATGCCACATGTGGAGGATTTAAGTTTGTTACTTGTCTTGGAAGCTTAGAAATATGAGCAGAAATGCCTTGAAGAGTGAATGTGGTCTATATATATTGCTCAAGTTGTATTTCTGTCCAAAAGATTGCAGCCATCCTGCATGCAGCCAGGGTTGGAGACAAGGAACAAATTTGCTTTACAGAAAAGAAACGTGGGACTAGAATGAAACCTCCAAAGTGCAAAGGCAGCTTTCAGGGAACTGTGAGAGCATCAACAGGTACACAGCCTGCCTGTTCCCAGATGAGGGGAAAGCTGGTGGAATGGTAGAAGGAATAAATTAAGCTACCTGGAATAAATAAAAGTCCATGAGTCCAGGTAATGGCAGTGGTTCAGGGAATTGTAGATTTGTTGTTTTCTACCATCTCTCAAAATTGGGCTTTTGGAAAGGGACCTTAGTGTAGGTTGCAACCTTTTGCTAGTGATATGCCTTTGCACCTCCACTGCTGAGCATTTATTTTTCTTCCCTCAGGCTACAGTTGTGATACCTGAAGTCCCAATTAGGGCAAGTTTGTGATACTACTGTGTGTATCTGTATCTCTGCTAAGTAAACTTTAACAAACCAAGTATTTTCAGTCCTTCACAAGGAATAAGATCCATAGAAGAGAAGAAGACACAAGAAAGCTGATGTTTCATAGTCAGTCATGTGAATCCTTTTACATACATTTTTAAGTTCCTGATAAAGTCATGACTATGGGTTGGTAATCTGAGTTTGAGTTGAGATTTTAAGTTTTAGGAGTCATTTGCTGAAACACTTATTTCGTTTGGAAAACCTGCAGGTTTTAATGTGATCCATTCCTTCATAAATCACAGATGATAAAAATACACAAAACTGTGCTGTGTTCAGGGAATGGAGAGTTTTGTTTTGCTTGTGTTGCAGAAGACATTTATGCTAATGGAAACGATTGCACAACTCTATTAAAGCCATGCATTTCAGCCTGTTTTGATCAAGGTTGTGTCAGCAATTCTCCTTAGAACACACATAAGATGTTCTAATTTAGCAGAAGGTAAAAAAGACTGCTCTAACTTCAAATCTGGCTCTATGCCTGGGAACAATATTTTAAACCAAATTCACAGCAATGTCATTGGCTACTTTAATGTCTTTTTCTTTTTTTTTCTTTTTTTTTTTTTTTTTTGGAACCCCATTAAGTCTTCATCAATTTATGC
>VZRX01019257.1:2360-14489 GCA_013398075.1 Notiomystis cincta | reverse complement strand
AACTTAGCTGCTTTTTTTTTTTTTTTAATTTTTTTATTTTTTTTTTTTTTTGTGTTGGGGGCTTTAAACTTTATTTCTTCAGTGCACATGAATATGAATGATTGAGGAATCTTCATACAGGTGGATGTGCAAAATAGAGAAAATGTAAATGTCTGCATCAGACACGGATTTATAAAGACTGATTGAAATTGCTGTTGCATAAGCAAGTCATATTAACAGTTATTACTGTAAGGTGTCATTTGTGCTTTCTCTGTTCATGAGGAACATTTCTTTTTTGAATGGATCTGCTGCCTTGCTAAACCATTAACATTTGTCAGATGGTGAGATTAGACTCCTAACAACTTGCAGATGACATTCAGCCATAGCAAACCCTTTTCAGTTGTTGACAGTTTGTTTAATAAGTGTGCATAGCGCTGACATTTAGACAAGAAAATGTCTGTGAAATGTGAATTCTTACAGAGTGTAGCTGAAGCTGATGTTAAGCTTTCCAGGCTGGGGTTTTGGTAGGATCTTTGTGTGTACATGGATATTCTTTGTTTACCTGTAAACTTTCACAAACAGAAAGAATATGTTCTACTCAGTCTCTCAAAAATACAGAAAGTTTTGATGTTTCAGTTTATTTTAAAACTGAATTTGCAATTGAACGTAATGAAATATTCATACTGAATGTCTTGTAAATTGTATTTCCAAAGATATTGTTCTAATGATATTATTCAGCTTTCTTCTCCAATGTAATTTCTGCAAATAACTTTCTTGTAAACAATTCCTTTGAAATTTTTTAGATATATGAAATTTAAGCCTATTTGATTTGAAAGATTACACAAGTTTCTGCTTTCAGATAGGGATTGTTCTAAATCAATCATCTACAGCATTTATTTAAAATCCATTGGTTTAAAATACATTTCAGCTGGCAACATCTTGCTTGCCCATTTGAGTGGAAAAATGTCTGTAAGTGAATCAGACTCAATTAAAAAGTCCAAATATTTACATGAAACATTTTCTCAAAACTTACGCTGACATTTACTGCAAGCAAATGCCCTCCACTTCAAAAATGAAATAGCAGCTATTAGGAGAATGGATATGTTTTCCTCAATTTTCAGACACTTGATTTTTTCAGTGGGTAATATTAGTAATTTCTATTGTTTTTTAAAATCCTTAAGAATGGTTTCCTTAGGCTCCTTTTTTATAAAGTGCAAATTGCTGAAAAAACAAAAAAAGGTATGTTTTTTGGCCACAAAATTATGTTGATGTGCACAGAAGTCAATTGACTACATAGACAGAGATTTATTAACTGGCAATGATCAGATCATAGAATCCTAGAATCACTGACTGTCTCAAGTTGGAAGGGACCATCAGGGAATATCAAAGTCCAGCTCCTAGCCAGGCACAGGACAGCCCCAAGAATCATACTAGTTACTTGTTTTGTCACTTTACCTCAAGATGCTTTGTAAATTGGATTGTTCACATGGTTTTGAAATTCGACAGTAAAAATTTTACCATATTTATTTATTGTTTTATTGTTATGCTTAAAGCTTACTTAACTTTACAGAAACTTATTTTTTTTCTTCTTAGGTTTTACTCTGAACTAATAATTCTAAATATCGTCTTTATCTGGTTGTATGAATGTTCAACCTGTAATTAATATTTTTTTTCCATTTACGTGTAATTTTACTTTAATCTTAGCAATTTACGCCTTTTAAACTCAGAAATCCTAAAGCATAAGCTAGGAAACTAACAAAAATATCGATTTAGTGTTAAAGACCTTTCTAAGCTGCAGAAAAAGAGTAATTGACAGAGAATTTTGGTTACTCATGTTTCTCAAAAAAAGTTTATAATTCCTTTTCATGCTTTGTGAAATCATTACTACAAAAAAAAGGAACAAAGGAAGATCTGTTCTTTTATACCTTCACCGTCTAAGCATATGAAAGTCTGCAGTCCTTGGCTCCTGCAGTGTGTCTGAGTGTTCTGTCACCTAGACAGCTCCACAGGTCCCCATGTCCTTTGTTATGCAAAGGATTGGTGTCAGCTCACAGCCTCTTGCCTGAACTTGGTATTGTTTGAGCTGCACCTCAAATCCACTTTTGGACTCATTGCTCTCTACCGCTACCTGAAAGGAGGGTGTAGGAATGTGGGGAGTCAGTCTCAAGCGAAAGGACAAAAATAAGTGGCCTTAAGTTGTGTCACGGGAGGTTTAGATCTGTTATTAGGGAAAAAAAACCAAATTCCCTGAAAGAGTGGTTAGACACTGGAATGAGTCGCCCAGGTCTCTGGAATTGCTCAAGAGGCATCAGGGTAGTTGAGGAATATATCCAGTGCAGGTGGCTGGGTGACAGCTGCGGTGCCAGCTGCAGGCTGAGCCATGGTGGCAATTCTACTGTATACTTGCTAACTGAGCTTTCCTATCCTTCTCTTCCCTTCCCAGGTGAGGAAAAAAAATCCTTTTTTTTTTTTTTCTTCCCAGTTTCAGTCTTGGAGAAAAGGTTCTTATTCATTTTTGTGTTCTTTGCTTCTCTCTGTGGCACCACCAAAAGCTATGGTGCAAAATTATCTCTGTCTGTTATGTACAGGGCAGAGTAGCCCTGTTACCTCAGCAAGAGGAAAGAATTTAAAAGAATTAGAGATACAACCCTATATATAATATGATGCTTTCTTTTTTGAACAAAATTGTTCTGCATGTGGGACGTAATTGCTTCTCACCCTTCTGAGGCAGTGAGTCTTGTACTCATTATTAAAAGGGAATTAGTTTTACATAAAATACACAATTTCACCTCCAAAGTGTCTTATAACTTGCATCTCAGACATTATAAACTTTTCTAAATCCACCAGTGTTGTGGATTCATGCTGGCTATTTTTTGTTAGCTGCTCCTTACAGATCAGTAGAGGTTTTTACACCTAAAATAGGTTTGTTTATTATGTGTATTTGTTTATTATTGTTTGCATTTAGATGAGACAATGAAGCTCATCATCCCATAATATTAATGGAACACTGCATGCACAGATTAAGTATTTCCTTTAAAGCACACAGGATTTGGGACACCTCAGTAATGAATCTGAACTCTTCGATTCTAGATCCAGGAATAAACCCCATATCATTTGTTTCTCTTTAGTTCTCAGACAAACATTTTAAAGTTATTAAACCTTTTAAAGTGGATATGTGGGACAAATGAAAATGCAGAAGCGAGACTGATACAAAACTTTTAATGTTATTTCACCCAAAAATCTGCTCAGGGTGCATTGCTACCACTGGTTGAAATATTTTTCTTTATGAAGGCATTGATTATTCTTGTCTGAACTTTGTATCTTGTACAAGAGCTGCTAACACTGGTCGTTATATCTAACTAATATCAAGAGAAGACCGTTTTCCCTCCAGTCTTCTGGTGAGTTCTTCCACTGACTTTCTATATTACATAGTACCTGCAATAGCAGCAAAATTTTAGAAGGATTTAAGAAGTGATGTTTTCAATTGATTATGCTGAATAAAGTGTATAAGTCTTATTACAATATGGCAAAGATGTAAAAACAACAAGGAAATAAAATGTGGAGTGGTTTTATGGTTTCACTTGAAAACTGATTTCTGGGGCGTCTGAATTTCAGTTTATACAAATTCCCAGATCTAAAGTATTTTCATTTAACTGTCTAGAAGCAATAGCATTTGATGCAATTACCCTAAAAGTGTCTTTGCTCTCATATTCTGAATCCAAATAATCTCCAGACATTATGTGCATTTGGCCTTTTCTAGTGCCAATACATTAAGGAAGAAATGTCTCAAAATGATAATGACTGTAAGGGAGACAGGACAGAGCAATTCTTTCTTCTGTGACCTCTTGTTCTGCCTTTCAAGGAGTGTTCAGTACAGCAAAATGTAATTGCATAAAGTGCATGGTTCATATCCAGACTACACAAAGGACAGAAGGTACAGGAATGGGTGAAGTGATAATGTCCAAGAAAGTAAATGAACATGAAAGTTCTACGAACAGTTGGTAATGTGAATACAAATATGTAACTGCCTGGCAGCGAGGATGAGGCTTCTGAATGTTTATTTTATTTTATTTTAACAGTATTGAAGAGTCACTAGTGCAGCAGCATGCGGAGGAATAACAATCAGTAATTAACAGGACAGAGTGAGTAGAGGAGCTTCAAAATGGGATAAATTCAGTACTGTGGAATAATGTAAGATTTTCAATTTGGAGAGAATTCTGAAAATAACTGAAAATAACAATGACTTCAAGATAATGTGACATGGTTGCACTTGAGCATGTGGTGTAACACTATGAAAAAGCTGATGATCGGTGAGATGTAATTCTAGCACAACCATGGAAAAAATATTTGTGAACTGATAAAACCATGCAGTTTTCTTTCTAAAATAGGCAAAAAATTTTTGAATGTTGTTTGTGCTTAAAGAAAAGGAAGGCTGAGCTAATCTATGGAGCAAATGAACATTCACAGCAGAATATGATTTGTCATTGGCAGTAAAATGTCAGCCAGATGACTGTGCAAAAACCATGTCTGAAACATTAAGCTACATGTGCTTCTATAATTTAGTCAGAAATTAAATAGATATTAACATACTAAAACAAGGAAGAAGAGGCAAAATTATCATTCCTGCATTAAACTTCAGACTCAAAGTAAAATATTCAAACAATAAAGTAGAAAGAAAAAACCCAAAGGTCGACAACTCAAACAGAGTTTAAGAAAACACCTCTACTAATAAGGAATGTACAGTTCATCATAAAATAAGTCCAAAATAAGCTAAACAGATCACTTTTATTAAAAAAGTAACATCCATTTTCTCTATTCCTCACCATGAATTTCCATTAAACTCCAGTGATAAATGATGTGGGGATCCACAACAACTGCAGTCATGCAGCACTTTTACTGTTGGGTTGGTAGATTCAGACAGCCCAGTGAAGGATCCAGCACACCTGGGGCTGCTGCAAGATCTGAAGTACAGTTCAAAAGGTGGCTGAAGGAAAGAAGGAGGAAGGACCCAAAGAGGTTACAGCAGTCATTTCTCAGCAGCAGTGCACTGATAGATGAGTTCATCAGATCTGGTCTAGAGATAGATGGGCTAATCAAACAACTGACAGCCACAGAGTGGGGCTGTCCTGGAGCACCTGTTGAGGAAATGGGAATAGAATTGTCCTTTTGGGCAGCAATTTAGGTGTTATTCATTGTCCCTGTTTTACAGTGAGCAGTGCATCTCTCCTCATGTGTTTTAACCTCTATCAGTTTGTTCATAGACAATCATACCTGAANTTACAGTGGACCTGGAGTGACTGTCATGTAGCCCTCTTCTCTTGAACACTCTAACACATACAGCAGAAGTATCTCATGCATCCTCCAAGGGCTGTGAACCTTAGCCCAGAAATTAAGCACAATTGTGTTGGTGAAGTCTAGAAGAACTGATAATGTTGTGTCAGGTTTAGCGGAATGTGTGAGGTCATTGATGATTCTTACCACAGCGCCTCAATCTCCACAATATGAAGTTCAGAAGGAATTTTTTCTTTGCTTTGGAGCACACAAGAATACCTACCTGTCTCTCAGTGTTTCTTTGACAATGTAGTTCTGTTCTCCTGTGTCCCACTGGGAAGGCAGCTATGACTTCTAAATACATGGCCCTGGGGTACGTGTGAAATGCTGCAGCAGAAGAGCTCTGTCTGCCAGCACTTGCTGCCTCTGCACTTGGGTCTCCTGGGCAAGTACAGTCCCTAGACAAGAAATGGGATCTGTGCTGTTTCTTACTGTTAAATGAATTTTGAAAGGTGCTGTATTAAATAGGAAGGTAGGAGGAGGAGGCTGTCAGAGGCTGGAGGGATTTATGTCTCTGGACATTTTGGGATGAGTGTGTGTGTATTGGTGGGCAGGGGCAGGTCACTGCCTCACAAGGACAAGGTCTGACCTGCCCCACAGCCCCCAAGAGTCTGTATCCCAGCCCAGTAGAGCTGCCAATCATGGAATTCCAGAGGCAGAGCTCCACTCTCTCCTAGCTCAGCTCCTGAATGGCCAAATGACTCGAAGTCCCACCTGGGGGGAGGGCCCATGAAAGCCCAGGGACTTTGAAGGCTGAAGGTGAGTCTGGCGCCTGTCTTGACCCTACCTTGCTCTTGGGGTGTCTGTCTGAGTACTGCTGGAAGCCAGGAGTTGGCAGCTATATTTCTTTTTCTTCATGTTTTCTGTCTTTCTTCTTCTAAATCCCTCTTCTTGGAGCATTTTAAGTAACTTAATATCAAGTGGGTTTAATGTTTGCTGAGTTGAATTGTCCAGATTAATGCTGTAAGAAGTGCTTATGTTGACTGATGTTGTACTAAACCTTTTAACAAAGTTCCCTGATTTTCTATTGTTTCCTAGTATACTTTTGTCTTGCTTTGACCTCCTGAGAGTATTGTATTCTTCCTGTGCATCTAACCCAGAGTATATGAACCACTGAAAACCCCTTTCAGTGGGGTGTCTGGGGCCTTTCTGAGGTAAAGCTAGAGAAAGTGGCTAGTGCTGATAAATAATTTTACTGTTACTTTCTCGTTAAAATGTCTGTGTAATTGAAGATCAGTTTCAAGGCTTAAGGAAGCTGGAAGCTTTATGTGGCTCTATTTACACATTCATGTTCTACACCTGAAAGCTGTCGTTCCTAAAAAAATGTAAGTTTTGCTTCCTTTGGAAAAAATTGTTTGTTTATTTTTTTTTTTTAAAGACTGGTGAGTTTTAGCAGCATCCTCCTGTTGTTTGGGTTGGAATTATTTTCATTGTAAGTCTGCTGCTGCTTTTTCAGCCTTTCTAAAGGAGTGAAGAAAAGGTTATTCTATATCTCATCATGAGCTGGGCTCTTCAGCAATGAAATAAAGGCTTTAAATGATCAGCATTTGCTCAGTTATGTAACTGATGTTTTCCTGTCTTTGTTCAATTTAAATTGAAATGCAGTTTACAAAATGCCGAATGCCCATTTGTTCTTGCAGGCCACTAGAGATCATCAGTAACAGTTTCTAATGTTTTATGGAGTTTTCTTTCTACCTCTGCAGGAAAACAATCCAGTTGATGCTTTCCTGCCTTAGTTTTAATTGCTAATAAATCACTCTGCTTGCACATCGTGCTCTCCAGCATACATCAATTATCATCTGCTCTCTTCTTCAGGAGATGTCTGGAGGTGCCTCTGCCTTAAAAAATCCCCCACAATGTTCTCTTGATCTTTAAGACTGATTCTGAGGAAAGATGTTCTAACAAATCTGTCAGCACCTGGCTGTGTTGGATATTCTAGGTGCATGCTGATTTCCCCTTTAGTGCAAAATGTCTTTAACTGTGACCCTTTAATTACATGTTAATGTGACCAGAAAAGCACAGCCTGAGAGAAAGTAAAAAGCAACACATTCCTAAAACATTCTTTTCAATAGAGCCTAGTATAGGTTGTGTACCTTGTATAGCCTAGGTCCTCTTTTTACCTAAGACTAGGTATGTCTTTTTAGAAGCCTTTAGTATAGGTGATACATTCAAAATTAATCTCCTTGTATCGCTATTCCCCAAATATTTCTTGAATCAATTTTCAGAGTCTATTGCTTCAAACATATTTACCCTTAATATTATAATTTTATACATTTCAGTCAGTTTGGATGACCAAAGCTATTACCAAGCATGTAGCCAACAGCTGGAATGATTGCAGCTTTCCCCTTGTGTCTTTCTGGTGTCTCAGATCTGATTTTCTTTCCCAGTCTAGAACTAGCATATACATTCCAGACTTAAGTTGCTTCTCTTTTCTGTTATTCTGTCTGCTAGATAGCCTATTTTTTCTTAGTTCATGAGGTTGGAGGACAAGTCATGAATTTGCACGGTTTGGATCATGCTTGCTGCAGATGGAATCTAATTTGCTGGCTCTCTGTTAAGCCTCTGGGAAATTTGCTTCTAAATTGATGGGAATAAATTCTGCTAATAAATTTTCAAGGGAAAAGGGATATAGACCTGTCTAGCACAAAGGCTGTCTGAAAGTCATTCTGACATAAGAAGCCTGTTGAGTTTTCAATGAAAGCCTTATCCTTTTTCTAGAAAATGGTCATTGTATTTTGGTTAGTATTTTTCATAAACCAGCCCCCAGTTGCAATGTGATATGAAACGTATTGTGAATAATATGAATAACTTATGTGCTATTGAAAATAGTTTTGTTGGTGGGAAGTAGTTGGAACTGATAATGAAAGGCTATATCACCATCCTCTCCTGTAATTGCAGATTCGACCCTTATAAATAGATTAATGCTGCCACATATTTTTCTTTGTCAGGACCTTCTTTAGACTATTTTTTAATCAATAAAGCTGTTATTGAGATGTGGTACTCTTTATTGTTTGCACAGACGATTGCTTGTGCACACACAGTAGTAATTGTTCATGTACAATAATTATTCATGTACTTTACAGTAATTGTCTTATTTGTGTACTTTGTATAAGTAGCACTTTTTGATAGCTCTTTATTCTTTCTCAAGTCATCATGAACTGATCCCTTTTGTTGCCAGCTATTGCTGCAAAGCACTGTGAGAACAGTGTGCATGTTGTCAGCAGCATTTCCTGAAGTGACCAGTTGCTAAAGAAATCCCTTGTTTTACTATCATCTTGGGCCTTATTATTTATATCTCACTGTGGAGCCTGGAAATAGCTCCAGCAGCAAATACCTCTACACTTTTACCAAGGGAAGATTTCATTATCAGATACCAGCTTTCCTAATTCATTTTGTGGTTGCTTCCTCCTTCAGCTGTATATGTTTCCTGTAGGGTTTTGCTGTTGCTGCCTTTTCCACATAAAGTGGTAGTTTTTTCAAGCCAGACATGTATTTTCAAAATAGGATGATGTAAAATTTCCCAACCTGAGCAACAATCTGGACTCTATTCCTGATGAAGTTCATGGGCTCTTCATTCCACATGTTTTAGATGTAGGCTTCTTTTTCCAGATTACCGAATACTAAAATTTAGCCATCTGCTTCTGATTATATTAGGAAGGTGAAGACTATAAGATTAGATAATTTAAAATTAATAAGTTTTTAATTTTTTTTTTTTTGCTTTAGTATTTTTCTTAAAGGATTCTGGATTTTAGTGTAGTTAGGAAGTTCTGCTAGGAACAGATTACTTTTGTTTTAATGCTTGAGATAGAAAGGTCACCATGAAAATGCAGTCTGCAGATGGCACAGTCAGAACACAGACCCATATGGCAAAGAAACCACACCACTGAACTCAACAAATATGACAACATTTTGATAGGGAATTCAGCAGTCAAAAAGATGAGCCTAAAAAATGATCACACACTTAGCAATGTAGCTTTTTACATCCACCATCCAAAAATCTGAGTAAGAATGGAGGGACAATTTTAAGATGCCTTCTTTTATTTCCATCCCTACTGCATTTTTTTGTCACTGTCTCTACACTCATTTCTATGGAAAAAGGAAAATAAATAGATAAATTAACCTGACTGAAGTTTTGTCCTAGAGTGAACTTGATACCTGTCATTCATTCATTTATTTATTCCTTCATATTTCAAAGTACTTTAAGTCAGTCCACAGCTTGTAAACAGGAGAAATATATTGAATACTGATGGAGACAAGTACTAATTGATTGGTTAAGAAGGGCAAATTGATTGTTCATATTATAATGAGCTATAGACCTACTTCCTCTTTTATTAATTGAAAAGTTAATTTAAAAATGCTATTTATTTACTGTTAATTATCTGATGACCATTAAACCATTATAAAAGGATTTTGGTTGGCTTTGTAGTTAGTTTCTTTTTTCTGAACAAATATATTTATTGTTTTACATGATTAGAAAGCATTTAATGTTCTAGAACATCAATGAAAGTTAGAAAATGTTCAGTTTTTATATACTTTCCTTTGTCTATATTGAGCTGTTTTCTGTGTAGGTACAGAAGATTCTGATCAGTGTCAGAGCCATTTCTACTGGCACCTTTTGCCTGAACAATTACTGTATTAGTGGAACAGTATGCTAATGATATACATAGCACTAGGCAGAAGTCCCTGGAACTTATCGATAAATGGGGTAACAATCCAACCAGCAGTGTAAGAAATGGATGGAAACATAAAAGATCTGGTGTACAAATCACTTTAGAATGATTATTATAATTTATATTGTTAAGGTACCCAAACGTTGAACATTTTGAAAATGTTTTATATAGATATACTTCAAAAATTACCCCTCAGTGATAAAGGAAAAGTATGGTTGGGTAAGATAAAAATTAAAGGAAATTGCTTCATTCATTCTATACCCCCTTTCAAATATTTTGACCTTTCTTTTTGGAACCACTGGGATTCAGGTTTCATTTCTTTCTACCTCTCCACCTGGCCTCTTTAAAAAGTGGCTGCTTGCATTGAGTGAAGTTTCAAATCTCCTGTCTCAATTTGATGTTGCTTGCATTGCTGAGGAATAAGAAAGGCAAGATCATTTACTACTTATGTTCCTTTTCTGGGACAGCTTTCTAAATTCGCGGAAAAGAAATGCATGTAACATAACTTTTGTCAGCAAATAGGCTGTATTTTTTTGTTGGTACAGATGTGATGAGAATAGAACAGGTTTTTTTGCTGCATAAAATAAGGATAATCAGAGGGGAAAAAATGAAAACAGGAGGTTGTATTTAGGTTTCTTGCTGGCTGTATGTAGGGAGGGATGCATTTCTTTGAACTTCAGGCAGCTACAACGCAGATTTAAATATCTCATTTGTTTTCCAGGCTCTCTTTGTAGACAGTGGCAAAAGCCAGAATTTTTAAGGGTGAAATTTATCTCCTTTTAAGGCTGATAACTAAAATAGGTTGGATGAATTGTGTTATTTAGAAGTACCTGTTTCTCTCTATTCACTACAAATGGAGAAAAACAATAGATATCAGAAGTCAGATGAGATATATCTTTTTTTCTGATGACTAAAAGAGCAGATGATGTCAAAGAATGGTCTCACTTTTGTTCATGTGGTGGAATTATACCCTATTGCTTTTGGAGGTTTTATTTTAATATAGACAAAAGGCTATTTTTATTAAATATTGCCCTTGAAAAATTTCACAGAAGCTCAAAATAACTGAGATTTATGCTTCCTTAGCCGTCTTTAATTCTCCAGCTATTTTTTTTTTCTCTTGGTGGTAGTTGATCTTGCTTAGCTTTCCTGCTCTTTGTACCTATTATATTTTGGTCTTTATACAGTTACAGAAAGGTAAGACTTTTGTTTTTCTAGATGTGCATTTGCATTTTAAAGGTTTTTAAGCATTACAAATTGCATTCTAAATTTCTCAGTATTTTAAATTGCAGCCTATGAGAAGTAGAAAGAGATAGCAAATTTTGGTTTTCAATAGATTCCACCAAATGCAGTAGTTACTCCCCAAGTAAGCAGCTCCTCCTTCAAAATCTAGCCTGTGGCAGTATTTTCATGGGAAGCCTTGCATAATGCTGAATCTTTCCTATAAGCCCCCACAAAAGTGTTAAATTCCTTCTGAACTCAATAGACACCTCATAAAAAGAACACTGGATAGAATTGGATTTTAAACAAAAGCTAGCTAGGAAGCAGGAAGGACCTCGATTTGCAGAGTGCTGAGCCTATTTTTGTCACTTCATTTAAATTCTTCTTCCTTTTGAAGTAACATGCAAACAACATTTACAGTCTACAAATGAAATCAATTAAGAAGCTGTGAGTGAGACTTGAGTTGTTTACACAACTGAGAGTCTATGAGGTTCCAGCGAGAAGTTGAGTTGTCTGCTTGAAAGCTATGCTATCACTCTGCTAATAAAAAAAATAAAAAGCAGAACAAAATGTCTGCAAAATAACAATTAGAGAAAGAAGGAGGAACCCAGATTAAATATTAGAAGACAGTTTTGATTTCCTGTTGGGATGCAGATTAATATTTATTAGTATAAGTTTAGATACTGAAAGGTCTTTTTAATCAAGGTGAGAGGCAATTTTCATTAGCTGATTTTTAAAAATGGATAAATATGCATGAACAGATTAAATATCCAAGTCATAGCAAAATTCTAATGAGGATAAAAAAATATATTGCTCTGTAATCCACCAAAGGAAAAACATTGCTTTCCTCTTAAGTCACAGAGACTGCTATTGTGAAGTAAGAAGGAAAAAAGTGTGTGTGTGTGTGTGTGTGTGTATATATATATATATA
>VZRX01019255.1:3178-37369 GCA_013398075.1 Notiomystis cincta | reverse complement strand
TTGTCCCTCTGTGCTGGGCACTGAGAGCCCCTCCAGGGCTGGGTCCAGTGGTGGCTCCTGCAGGAGAGCCCTGGAGGGGCTGGAGCGTGTCCAGGGCAGGGAAGGGAGCTGGGAAGGGGCTGGAAAAGTCCTGAGGGAGCTGGGAAGGGGATGGAAAGGTCCTGAGGGAGCTGTGAAGGGGCTGGAAAAGTCCTGAGGGAGCTGGGAAGGGGCTGAGCCTGGAGCAGAGGAGGCTCAGGGGGGACCCTGTGGCTCTGCACAAGTCCCTGACAGGAGGGGGCTCAGGGGGGGTCGGGCTCTGCTCCCAGGGAACAGGGCCAGGAGGAGAGGGAACGGCCTCAGGCTGGGCCAGGGCAGGCTCAGGGTGGACAGCAGCAGGAATTTCTCCCTGGAAAGGCTGCTCAGGCCTTGGCAGGGGCTGCCCAGGGAGCTTTGGAGTGCCCATCCCTGGAGGTGTCCAGGGAATTGCTGGAGGTGGCACTGAGTGCTCTGGGCTGGGGACAAGGTGGGCATCGGGCACAGCTGGGACTGCAGGGGCTGGGAGGGCTTTTCCAGCCTCAGGGATCCTGGGATTCTGTGAAATTTCTCACTTTCAGCCTCTTCTCTCTGTGAGCAGCAGGGCTGGCTCAGCCTGGTCCCTCTGTCACTGTTTGTGATCAGCTCAGAGCTCTCTGCCATCAGCTCATTATCAGTTCTATTGCTGATAACAGATCCCACACCAGCCTTGGCTCTCAGGGCTTTGGGTTGCACCAGAAATCTTCTTTGAAAGAGTTTTTCTCATGCCACTGGAGCCCAAGAGGGCACCAAGTTCCTAAGAAAGACCATCCCACAAGATTTAGCATTTCCACGACCTCTCCTCTGCTGCTTCTGGGATTTGCAGTCCCTGAACTCCATAAACATTTTACCTCTGTTCATGCTTGACCTCAAACTTCTCCAGGGGCTGAATCCTGATTCTGCCAGGTTCAGTGGAAATTTTAAAGTAGGTTACTGGAGATGTGCATTTAGGCTTCACCAAGCAGAGCCCAGTGCTGGATTTCTGGAGCTGCCTCTTCTCATGGAAGGACTGGGAAAAAAAATTGTGTTTCTCTCTTCCTTATCTCCAGAAATGTCCAGAAAATGACCCTGCTTTTCACGAAAAGGAGCTTGTGCTCTTTGCCCCAGTGAGTTTCTGTGGCAGAAAATTCCCCAGGCTGGTTCTGGACCTCTTTGGGAGGCATTTCCTTCCACCAGTCCCAAATGGATGGAGCTGGAACCTCCTCCAGGGTGTGCCTGTGGCTCCTGTGTGGTCCCAGGGGCTGCAGGATCGTGGGTATTAACGTGGGGTTTATCATCCCCTGAGCAGCAGCAGAGCACAAATCTGGTGAGGAGTGAGTGATTTCCTCCAACTGAACAGAGTTTTTCAATCTTGCTGTAATCCTGCTCTTAAATCTCATCAGCCTGGATGACTTTTTAATATCATTTGTGTCCAGAAAATTGAAATCTAGAAAATAGCAGGGCTTTTTTTTCTGGGGGAGAGGAATGAGTGAGAGAAATGCCATTAGTCTGCAGCCTGAATTGTGGCTCTCTCATCCCACTCACTTGTGCACAGTCATGCTGCAGCTGGAAAACCAAATATCAGGATGGGAGGCCTTCATTAAATCACTCATGAGGTTTAAACGTGGAATTAAATCAATTTCTGGCCACTCTGTGACAATGTGACACCACAGGAACTTCACTGGCCAGGACCAGCTGCACTTTAAGCTCAAATCTCAATTTTTGCTGCATTTGGCCACCAAGTTTGGTGCAGTTCAGGCCTCGTTCCAGTGTCAGTTGGATCTTGTTCTTTTCCCTTTGTGCTCCAGACTTGTTGGCTCAGATGGGAAAAAGCTGTGTTGGCATCCAGGTAAGCAGTGCAGATTCCCTGCTGGTCCTGAGCAAATCCCAGGGAATTTCAGGGATGGGGAAAGGTCAGCATGGGAGAATCATGGGATGGAGTCGTGGAAGGGCTTGGGATGGGAGGGTCTGTAAAGGGCATCCAACCCAACCCCTGCCAGAGGTGGGGATCCACTCCCTATCCCAGGGTGTTCCAGCCTGCCCTTGGACACTGCCAGGGATCCAGGGGCAGCCACAGCTGCTCTGGGCACCCTGTGCCAGGGCCTGCCCACCCTGCCAGGGAACAATTCCTTCCCAATATCCCAGCCAGCCCTGCCCTCTGGCACTGGAAGCCATTCCCTCTGTCCTGTCTCTCCATTCCTTGGCAATTGTCTCTCTCCATCTTTCCTGGGGCTCCTCCAGGTTCTGGAAGGCCACAATGAGGTCATCCTGAAGGTTCTCTTTTCCAGGCTGAACAATCCTCCCAGCAGAGCTGCTCCAGCCCTCTGCTCATCCTGGAGCCTCCTCTGGACTCTCTGCAGCAGCTCCACGTCCTCCCTGTGCTGGGCCCAGGGCTGGGGCAGCTCTACAGGTGGGCTCTCACCTCAGTGGGGCTCAGGGACAGATCCCAATCCCTTTCCTGCTGCCCACACTGGGTTCAGCCCCAGGCATGGGGGCTCTGGGCTGGGGCAGGTCCAGCTCTCCCAGGGCTGCTCCATCTGCTCCTCCTGGGCTGATCCCGGGGTTGTCCCAGTCCAGGGGCAGCACTGGGCTCTTCCCAAGGGTTTTGCAGCCCCAGGAGCTCCAGGGAGGAGCTGCTGCCAATGGAGTGTCCCAGAGAGCAATTCCTGCCTCTGCCCAGACACTTTCATCGCTCCAATTTCCTAACGAGGGAACAACATTGTCTGCCCTGCCCCGAGGGAAGTGTTGTGAAAATAAAGGAATGGGAGTTGTGAAAATAAAGGAATTGGAGTTGTGCAAGGCCAGAGAAGCAGCTTTTCAAAGGTGTTTATTCAAATATGTAGGGCAATAGAAGCAAACACTCCCGGCTGGGCCTCCTTACTCCAAACTCCATTTAAACCTCATTATTCCAAACTCCATTTAAACCTCTGGCTGCATTTCTGGGCTCCTGAAGAAACCCAGGCCTTGGAAAAGCCTTGGAATGACAGCCAGAGAAAAACCAGCAAGGAAGTGAACAAGTGTATCTTTAAGGATATAAGGAAGTGGGAGATAAGTTTTCTGTGGAGGCCCTGGGAATTGTGTGCTGTAAATAACGTTTGCTAACAGCAAAAAAGGTGCTGGGAAAACAAACGGTGGAAAAGCTGTTGGGAGAGCCACGTGTGGAGGGAGAGTGGCCTGAAGGAAAAACCTCCCAGGCTGGGTCATTAAAAACTCTTATCTTGGGGGTTTTGATAGCAGAGAGGGAAATGAGGCTTCTGCAGCCCCTCTGAGGGTTTGAAGGGAGGCATTCCCTGTGCACATTCCTGGGTTTTGGGGGGAAAATGGGAAAGGGATTGTGTGGCAAGGTGGAGCCAGGTGGAGATCGGGCTCTGCTGCCAGGGAACAGGGCCAGGAGGAGAGGGAACGGCCTCAGGCTGGGCCAGGGCAGGCTCAGGGTGGACAGCAGCAGGAATTTCTCCCTGGAAAGGGTGCTCAGGCCTTGGCAGGGGCTGCCCAGGGAGCTTTGGAGTGCCCATCCCTGGAGGTGTCCAGGGAATTGCTGGAGGTGGCACTGAGTGCTCTGGGCTGGGGACAAGGTGGGCATCGGGCACAGCTGGGACTGCAGGGGCTGGGAGGGCTTTTCCAGCCTAAATCCTGGGATTCCATGAATATTCTGCTGCTGAAATTGAGGAAGTCTCTCCTAAGGATGTGTGTTTTCCCTAAGATTTATAATGGAATTCACTTGGGCTTTGATGGCAGAAGGTAAAACCACAATAGGGATAAACCAAATTTCTGCTAAATTTCAACATCCTGGGAATAGCAAAGCTCTCCAGAGGGAAATTCCCCACGGTAGTGGGATAATTCCCCAACTCTCATTGGGAAACAGCACAATGAAATCAGCTGAACCTTTCAGAGCAAACAAGAGCTAGAATTTTACCTGAGTTCAGTGCCTGCCACCCCAACTTCCACCCCAAACTGTTGAAGTCTGCTGAGGTGACAGATGCAGAAAATCACGTTGTGCTGTGTCACTCCTTGGCAGCTCCTCCCAGTCCCAGTTGGACTTGGTGGATGTTGTTTGGTTTCCAGCTTCCCCCTTTGCAGAACCCCTGGGATTTGAGATGCAGCTCAGAATTCCAAGCTCCAGCCCCAGTGGGCCTGGCTGCCTCCCAGGCTGTGTGTGTGAGAATTGCCTTTTTATTCCCCTTTGGAATGTGGTCAATTTATAAGATCTCCCCACACCCTTTCTCTGCAGGAGTCACTTCGTTTCTTTGTGAGCTTTGCTGTTAAACTGTGCATAATTTGGGGTTTTCATTGTTCTCCCCCTGCTTTTGAGGCCGCTTTGTGAGTTTTGAAAAGATGTTAATTTTCCTTTTGTTGTTTTCTGTTGACCACTTAATCCTTTCCCATTCCAATTGTTTTTCTTATTGCTCTCCCCCAACTTTTCTGTTGTTTGAAATGTCTGTCATCCCAAACTCATCTTTGTTCTCCCAACAATGATTTTGGGAGCCTCCCTGCTGGGGCACATTCCAAATGTGTGTGTGGCTCTGGATGGGGGATTTTGGCCTTCCCTGCTCTTTGATGCCTCTCTTTCCTTCATCTGGGCTATCAACAGATCCAAGCAGCTCCAGCTCTTTCCTTGGAATCTGATTGCCAGGCAGAACCCCTGGATGTCCCTCAAACTCCACCAGGGTGGATTTATTTTATCAGTTTTGGGCTGACCACGACTCCACCTTGGCTCAGAAAGTCTCCCAAACCTCCCAGCAGCTCTGCAAACATCCAGGAGCTGTGTCCTTACCCTTCCTACAAAGTGGAAGCAATCCAAAATCGTGACTCATTCCCTCAAAAAGAATGGAGAACAGGCTGAAATCCCTGGGGGTATTTTCTGATCAGAGGGGAAGTCCAGATATTTATCAGGTACTAAAATATTTTCGTTTCAGTTCAAAGAATTTCACCTCAAAAGACCTTGGTCCCTCACAACCTCCAAAGGTGTGGGAATCACAGCTGGGAGGAATTCTGAGAATTCCAGGGTGGCAAGGGGCTGGATTTTAAAGATATTTGGGTGCCCAGGGTTAGATAACTGCAATGTTATCTCCCTGAGCCTGAAGTGAAGATCCTTAACTCAAATCCACTCCAGGCCCTGCAGGAATTCAATAACAAAAGAGCCACTGGATGGAAATGGGACAGGGATGCTCCATTATTGTCTCCAGATGGGTGAGTGGAAGTGCCAGACAGGAGGAGAGGATTTAGGACTTCTGCAGGCAGAGAGAAGGCTCTGTAAAGAGCCAGGTTTTTTGGGGATGGGTGGGATTTAAGGAACCTGCTTGGAAGTCCTTGGAGCCTTCAGGGAAACTTCTTGCTGTTGGATTCATTTCCATGGATATTGAAGCAGCAGGATTTGAAAGTCTTGGTACCCACAGCAAAATTGCAGCTTCTGTTCACTGCTGCAGCAGCTCAGCATTTCCAGGTGTGTTTGATGCCAGGTGGAAGCAGTTTAGGAATGGGAAGCACTGAGGTGCTCCAAAAAGTGGGCTCCTTTAGGAGAACTTGCCACCCACATTTGTCATTCCCACCCAAAACGGTTTCATTCCTGTGAAAGCAAATCTGGGATGGGGCTTTTTAAATGTGTGACCTTCCAGCAAACCATCCTGGACAAGAATTCCTGAGGCAATGCTGCAGAACAGCAACCATTCCACCCAGGATCTGTCTCTGGGGGATTGGAGCTGGGTTGCAGAGGGCAGATTCTCTCCCTCACTATGGAAAACTGGAAATCCTGGGGAAAAATCCCATTTTTCTGGGGTGTTTAAGTCAATGGTTGGGCTTGGAGCAGCTGAAGTTGGGTGGTTGTGGTCACACCTCCTCACTGGCCAGTGCAAGGGTCACAGAATCCTGGAATGGTTGGAAGGACCATAGGGATCATCCCATTCCCACCCCTCCCACTGTCCCAGGGTGCTCCAAGCCCTGTCCCACATTGGACATTTCCAGCTTCTCCTGCTTCACCACCCAACCCTCTGCACAACCAGAGACCTCCCCCCTGCCAGGGAAAGGTTCTTCTCCTTGCTGGAGATTGTGCCAATTCCTAAGGATCCCCCAGCCCTGATTTGGTGAGTTCCAGGTGAGGAGGGACAACTTTCCCTGGGTGAAACTTTAAACTCGGTGGTGTCTCTGAGCTGGTGACCAACTGAGCTTTTGGGAGAACTGAGCAGCAATGTTTCCAGGATTCTGGCTCCATGGGAGGTGCTTTGCCCAGGATGGTGTCACAGAATCAGGGAATGGTTTGGGAGGGACCTTAAGGATCATCCCATTCCCATCTCTGCCATGGCCAGGGACACCTCCCACTGTCCCAGGGTGCTCCAAGTTGGCCTTGGACACCTCCAGCTTCTCCTACCCCTCTACACAACCAGAGACCTCCCCCCTGCCAGGGAAAAGCCTTCTTCCCTGAAATCTGTCAATTCCCTAAGGATCCTCCTAGTCCTGGGTTGGACAACTCCGAGTCCCAGGTGGGGCACAACGACTTTGCCTGGATGAAACTTCAAACTCGGTGGTGCCTCTGAGCTGTGACAAACTGAGCTTTTGGGGAGAACTTCTCCAGGATCTTGGCTCCATGGGAGGGNTTCAGTTCAAAGAATTTCACCTCAAAAGACCTTGGTCCCTCACAACCTCCAAAGGTGTGGGAATCACAGCTGGGAGGAATTCTGAGAATTCCAGGGTGGCAAGGGGCTGGATTTTAAAGATATTTGGGTGCCCAGGGTTAGATAACTGCAATGTTATCTCCCTGAGCCTGAAGTGAAGATCCTTAACTCAAATCCACTCCAGGCCCTGCAGGAATTCAATAACAAAAGAGCCACTGGATGGAAATGGGACAGGGATGCTCCATTATTGTCTCCAGATGGGTGAGTGGAAGTGCCAGACAGGAGGAGAGGATTTAGGACTTCTGCAGGCAGAGAGAAGGCTCTGTAAAGAGCCAGGTTTTTTGGGGATGGGTGGGATTTAAGGAACCTGCTTGGAAGTCCTTGGAGCCTTCAGGGAAACTTCTTGCTGTTGGATTCATTTCCATGGATATTGAAGCAGCAGGATTTGAAAGTCTTGGTACCCACAGCAAAATTGCAGCTTCTGTTCACTGCTGCAGCAGCTCAGCATTTCCAGGTGTGTTTGATGCCAGGTGGAAGCAGTTTAGGAATGGGAAGCACTGAGGTGCTCCAAAAAGTGGGCTCCTTTAGGAGAACTTGCCACCCACATTTGTCATTCCCACCCAAAACGGTTTCATTCCTGTGAAAGCAAATCTGGGATGGGGCTTTTTAAATGTGTGACCTTCCAGCAAACCATCCTGGACAAGAATTCCTGAGGCAATGCTGCAGAACAGCAACCATTCCACCCAGGATCTGTCTCTGGGGGATTGGAGCTGGGTTGCAGAGGGCAGATTCTCTCCCTCACTATGGAAAACTGGAAATCCTGGGGAAAAATCCCATTTTTCTGGGGTGTTTAAGTCAATGGTTGGGCTTGGAGCAGCTGAAGTTGGGTGGTTGTGGTCACACCTCCTCACTGGCCAGTGCAAGGGTCACAGAATCCTGGAATGGTTGGAAGGACCATAGGGATCATCCCATTCCCACCCCTCCCACTGTCCCAGGGTGCTCCAAGCCCTGTCCCACATTGGACATTTCCAGCTTCTCCTGCTTCACCACCCAACCCTCTGCACAACCAGAGACCTCCCCCCTGCCAGGGAAAGGTTCTTCTCCTTGCTGGAGATTGTGCCAATTCCTAAGGATCCCCCAGCCCTGATTTGGTGAGTTCCAGGTGAGGAGGGACAACTTTCCCTGGGTGAAACTTTAAACTCGGTGGTGTCTCTGAGCTGGTGACCAACTGAGCTTTTGGGAGAACTGAGCAGCAATGTTTCCAGGATTCTGGCTCCATGGGAGGTGCTTTGCCCAGGATGGTGTCACAGAATCAGGGAATGGTTTGGGAGGGACCTTAAGGATCATCCCATTCCCATCTCTGCCATGGCCAGGGACACCTCCCACTGTCCCAGGGTGCTCCAAGTTGGCCTTGGACACCTCCAGCTTCTCCTACCCCTCTACACAACCAGAGACCTCCCCCCTGCCAGGGAAAAGCCTTCTTCCCTGAAATCTGTCAATTCCCTAAGGATCCTCCTAGTCCTGGGTTGGACAACTCCGAGTCCCAGGTGGGGCACAACGACTTTGCCTGGATGAAACTTCAAACTCGGTGGTGCCTCTGAGCTGTGACAAACTGAGCTTTTGGGGAGAACTTCTCCAGGATCTTGGCTCCATGGGAGGGGATTTTTCCAGGACACAAGGTTGGGAATCACACCCTGCTGCAGCTCAGGAGTTGTCCCGTGGCAGATACGATCTCCCCTCAGTAAATTCATTAAGTGCACAAACACAAAGACTCCCTTTGGACAATTAGGACCATGAGGGAGGGGTTGGGAAGATGATTGCTCCCTCCTGGGAAGAGATGAAAGCCTCCAGTGGGAAGGAGAAGAGATTTTTCCTGATAGATCTTCAGATTAAACCCCAGGGGCTGCTTGAGCTGGAAGTCTGCCTTCTGTTTTGTATCAATAACTGGATTTCAAATGCTTGGCTCCCACTCCTGTTTGTAGGTAATGGTTCTCTCCTGAGCTCCCTCTGCTTTCTTGGAGGTGGATTAGGACATAATTAAATATGAGGAGCTCTAACGAAGACCATGGGTCTATCAAAGCAAATTAATTGCTGGGTCTGGTTTGGAACTTGGGAGAATCACTGCAGACAATGGATTTGTTCCATCCTCCCTGAGCACTTCTCTCCTGCCCTGTCTATTTACAGTCAAATCCTTGGGATTTGCTGCAAGCAAACAGAAAATCATCATTTTCTTGTGCAAACACAAAGGAGAGGGAGATCCTCATGTTTGTTTATGCCTCTGTGACAACTCATTGGTGTAAACTCTGCTTAAGCCCCTCTTTCACTACTAGAGATGGGGAAAGGAGCCTTCCTGGGAATGGGAACCTGGGAATTTCTGTCCTGCTGCAGCTGCAAGTTTGTTAAATGGTGAGGAATTCCTGCCTGGCTAATGGGGCATCACTAAAGGTTCACTGAGCTGATCAGAGACAGAAATTTAGGAGGAATCAGAGCCAGAGGTGGGGTTGGTCCATGACTCCATGGGCAAGTCCAGCTGCTGGGACCTGGCCCTTCCCAAGGCTGCCCATGGAATGGCAGAGCTGCTGCTCTGTGGGGCAGGGCAGGGAGAGGCTTCTGCCAAAGGGAAACGTTTAAATGTGAGAAAAACTGAAAATTTAACCACTATGGGGAAAGGTTTTTGTGTTTTGAGATGAATTTGAAGGTGGATGGGTCTCCATCTGTCCCATCTTTCTCTGTCCTCAGCTTCAGCCCATCCTTTTGGGATTGCCACATCTGGAGAGGCTCAAGAGCAGCTGGAACAGAGGCAAAGGAGGGTTTGGCTGCCCAAAATCTGATCCTCTCAGTTCCTGTGGCTGCTGGAACTGGGGCTGTGCTCCTGGACGTGTTTGCACTTGGAGGTGTTTGTGTTAATTTGGAGCCCCTTCCCTTCCCTTCCCTTCCCTTCCCTTCNCTTTTCCAGTTTTCCACAAAAAAGATAAAATATAACCCCCAAAAATTCAGGCAGGCACATGACAAGGAGCTTCACAACAAACACTTTGTGTAAATTTAGGCTGCCAGGCAGAGTCAAGACATTTTAGCTCAGTTTTCCCCATGGAAGACAAGAAAATGGAATTAAAGCCTGAAATTTGTACCAAGGAAATTCAAGGGTTTAATTTAAAAGGCCACTTCAGCTTTCAAACTCCATGATTGAGGAGCCTTCCATAAAAATGCACTTTTATATTGTTGAAATATTCTTATTCTGTTCCCCTGCAGAAGGCTCCAGGGAGAGCTCCGAGCCCCTGCCAGGGCCTGAAGGGCTCCAGGAGAGCTGGAGAGGGACTGGGGACAAGGGCTGCAGGGACAGGACACAGGGAATGGCTTCCAGTGCCAGAGGGCAGGGCTGGCTGGGATATTGGGAAGGAATTGTTCCCTGGCAGGGTGGGCAGGCCCTGGCACAGGGTGCCCAGAGCAGCTGTGGCTGCCCCTGGATCCCTGGCAGTGCCCAAGGGCAGGTTGGACACTGGGCTTGGATCAGCCTGGGACAGTGGGAGGTGTCCCTGCCATGGCAGGGGTGGCACTGGATGATTTTGGTCCCTCCCAATCCAACCCATTCTGGGATTCCAGCTGAAGTCTGATCCTGCAGGAGAGCAGAGGACGATGCTGGAGAGGCCTCACGTTCCCTGACCTCTCCTTTTCCCTGGAATTCTCATGGGATGGATGGCACTGCAGCTGTGCCTGATGGATCATCTGAGAGCCAGCCCAGCTGGGGAGGGATCTGTGTGCAGCTGAATGAGAGAAACATGGAATTGTGGATGGGTTGGGAGGGATTTTAGGGATCACCCAGAGCCACCCCTACCATGGCAGGGACACCTCCCACTGTCCCAGGCTGATCCAAGCCCAGTGTCCAACCTGCCCTTGGACACTGCCAGGGATCCAGGGGCAGCCACAGCTGCTCTGGGCACCCTGTGCCAGGGCCTGCCCACCCTGCCAGGGAACAATTCCTTCCCAATATCCCAGCCAGCCCTGCCCTCTGGCACTGGAAGCCATTCCCTGTGTCCTGTCCCTGCAGCCCTTGTCCCCAGTCCCTCTCCAGCTCTCCTGGAGCCCTTCAGGCCCTGGCAGGGGCTCGGAGCTCTCCCTGGAGCCTTCTGCAGGGGAACAGAATAAGAATATTTCAACAATATAAAAGTGCATTTTTATGGAAGGCTCCTCAATCATGGAGTTTGAAAGCTGAAGTGGCCTTTTAAATTAAACCCTTGAATTTCCTTGGTACAAATTTCAGGCTTTAATTCCATTTTCTTGTCTTCCATGGGGAAAACTGAGCTAAAATGTCTTGACTCTGCCTGGCAGCCTAAATTTACACAAAGTGTTTGTTGTGAAGCTCCTTGTCATGTGCCTGCCTGAATTTTTGGGGGTTATATTTTATCTTTTTTGTGGAAAACTGGAAAAGAATCCACGGAGAGATTTGAAAAATTCAGTGGAAGTCTGAAAACTAATTTAATTAAATTAAAATCAATTCAAATATGTGTGTTTAGCAAACACGGCTTTTTAAACAACCACCTTGGAATTCCAAGTGCATCCTGAAAATAATCCCTGGCTTAGTTTCTACTGGAACACATTAGTTCAGACTAATTTTAGGCTGGCTCTGGGATCCAGAGTGAAAATCTGCTTCCCAGCAGGATCCTGGACACGGGAATCAGGCTCCTGCTCCCAACTTCCTTTTGGAAGAACCTCTCCCTGCCCCTTTCCCATCTGCTGTGCCCATGGAGAAAACCTGGATGCTTTGAGACATCCTGTGTTGGTTTCACTCCCTGAGAAAAATGGGATTAGGGAAGCAATAGAACTGAGATGTTTTCTGGGACCATCAGGGTGGGGGATTTGCTGCAGGGATTTGTTCATTTAAGTAGGTGGGATAAAATTGTGTTTTTCTCTGTGAGAGAGAACTAAAGGGAAAGCTGGTGTGAAAAGTTAATATTCCCAAAATATTCCCTGCCCAGGATTCTGTGTCTGCTTGGTGTCTTTGCCTGGAATTCTCTATAATTTCTGGCATTTTTGTGCCTCAGCAGGCACTGTTCTCTCACAGCAGCTTCGTTCCCCCTTTCATTGGATGTTGGGAAGAAATTCCTCCCTGGGAAGGTGGGGAGGGGCTGGGATGGAATTCCCAGATTTGCTGTCCCTGGCAGTGTCCAAGGCCAGGTTGGATCAGCCTGGGACAGTGGGAGGTGTCCCTGCCCATGGGAACAGGATCATCCTTAAAATCCCTTCCACCCCAAACCATTCCATGCTTCCAACACCTTGTGCCATAATATCCCTGCATCCACCACATCTGCTCAAATTTGAAGGCTGAAATTTCATTAACTTGGCCCAATTTGTTCTTGCCAAGCCCAGTAAAACTGCTCAGGATCATCTCCTAGGAGCTGGGAAAACAGGAGTTTTATTTAATAGGAATTTCTGCTTCCCAGGGCTCCCTTTCTTGCTGACAGATCTGTAATTCCCAGTCATTTTTCCAGGGAATTTCTTTCCCAGCCATTCAAGGGGATCACTCCAGGCTCTCAGGTTTCTGGTGCTGGCTCCTTCTCATGGCAGGGATTTCCTCAGATCCTGATGGTTTGGAAATCCTTGATTTGCCAGAAATCCTTGATTTGCCAGAAATCCATAATTTGTCAGAAGTCCCTAATTTGTCAGAAATCTTCCCCACCTGTGTTTTCCACCTTGGCTTTTCCATGGGAATATTAAATCCAAGTTACCTCTCTCTCTCTGGGAACACACAAAATCCATTCCCACAGACCTGACACCTCTGTGGGATTTCCTGCATTCCCACTTGGAAAAGCACCACTTCTACTGCTCTAATTTATTTTTATTTGCCTTTATCCCTCCTCACTGGACATTCCCTTGGATTCCTGGGCTTTCCCTGCTCCTCTCCCCTCATCCTTAGCTCTGGTTTGGCTCCCATGATGTGCACGAGCCCTGTTTGGTGTCCTGGGCACTGAGGGCTCCATTTTGCATCCAGAGGTTGCATCCAGACCTTTCTTTGGAATCTCGTGGCTTTCCAGGGCACTTTAATGGAGTCTCCATCACTATCCCACAGCTATTCCCAATTATCTTCCCAGGAAACTGCCCCAGCCCCCTCCAGCTGCTGCAGTCTGATCTCCTGAGATCCATTCTTTCTTTGCTGCTGCTCTCCCAGTTCCTTTTCCTTGGAATCCTGGACTCTGTGCCTTCATCCCAATTTTCTCCCAGTTTTTCCCTCACCCAGCAAAAGCCACACCACCCTTGTCCACCTCCCTCCCAAAGCTGCACTCTGCTCCCACTCAATTCCTTCTCCAGGAGTTTTCCATGTCCCATCAGACATCCTTATGAAAACTTCTTTGTCCCTCTCTGCTTTTTAAAGTGGTTTTTAGGACCTTTTTAAGTGAGATTGGTGCTGTTTTTCCAGCTGTTTTTAAGCTGATGTTCAACAATCTCTTCCCCCTTTTTTTTTTTTGGAGTCATGGATCTCTCTCCTGGATGAATGTCCATGATTATTCCTGCCTTTCCTTCCTGTAGTGCTGCCCTGAATTTGTCCTCCCAGTGATTTTTGCCTTTAAGGAATGATCTCTCCCCTGGATAATCCAAATCCTGCTCTCCATCGAGTCCCTGAGCTCCCCAAAGCTCCAGAAACCCAGCAGGAACTGATGTTTGGAGAAATTAAATCCCTAAAACCTCTCTTCCCCTTCTCTTTTTTTTGGGGTTTGTTGTTGTTTGCTTTGTAACCACCAACAACACAAAAAGAACCCTGGATTATCCCACCAAAATTCCTCCAATAAAAGCTCTTTAATCCCAGCTCTTTTCTCCTTCTCAATTAGCAGATTCCTAATTTAGGGGGAAACAGCTTCTTTTGCTTCTGCCTAAATTCTTGGGTGCTTAGAAAAACAAAATCTGATTCCAAACAGGGATATTTTCATCCCACTGTGGATTTTCCAGCTGGAATTTGCAGAGCTGCATGTGGGGCTAGTGAGGGCAGGGGAACATCCCTGAAATCCTTCACTGAGGAGAATAATCCTGCAAACGAGGATCCCAGGCCTCAGAAAAGGCAGAGGGAGCTCAGTTTCACCAGGAATTTCCTCTTGCTCCAGGTTATGGTTTGGGCCAAGTCAAATTTCTATTTCCAGATTAAGAAATCTGGTGATTTTTCCAGATTTTTCTCTGTTAAACAGAACTAGAACAAAAATGTCCCCTCAGAGCCTGTCTGGGGGTCCCTTTGTCACCTCTCTCTTCCTGTGGGATTATTTTTGATCTCTTTTCCATTCTTACCTTGCTCGCAATATTTTTTTAATATTTTAATATATGTTTATTCCTTCACTTCTTTTTTCACCCTCTTTATTTGTTTCCCATTTCCACCTCCTTGGAATCAGGGTGAGAGAACAGGGAATCCCAGAATGGTTTGGGATAGAATGGATATTAAAGATCATCCCATTCCAACCCCAAACAGAGCCACTGCTCTGACTTGGGGCTGGATTTAACCCAATCCCAGAATGGTTTGGGATAGAATGGATATTAAAGATCATCCCATTCCAACCCCAAACAGAGCCACTGCTCTGACTTGGGGCTGGATTTAACCCCTGCCCTTCACAATCACCTCCAAAACACTTCAAGCAAAATATTCCTCACTTTGGGATTGCTTTTGGACCTCAATCCTGTAGAAATGTGAAATATCCCAAGGAATTTTAAGGACAGGCTTCTTAAAGGGGCCTGTAGGACACAGGGTTAGGGGGGTTAAATTAAAAGCAGATTCAGATCAGGTATAAGGAAGAATATTTTTTAAAGTGAGGGTGGGAAAAACACTGGAAAAATTTTTCCAGAGAGGTTGTGGACGCCTCACCCACCTGGAAGGAGCTTTGGGCTCTTGGAGATGTCCCTGTTTATTACAGAGGAGGGGTTGGGCTAGAGGAAAATGAAACTTGGGAGCCTCCAGGACTTCCTCCTGGTGAGGGGTGGGAAGAGAGGCTTCCCAGGTGTGTGAAATCAGGAGTGGGGGTGGATCCACCTGGGAAAAGGAGAGGAAAGTGGGAGAAGGAGAGGAAAGTGGGAGAAGGAGAGGAAAGTGGGGAACTGGCAGCAATTCCCTGCTGCAACAGCGAGGTCTTGTCCATCTGCCTGAGGGGTGGATGGGGAAGTGTGGGAAAGGAATTGTGGCCATGTGGGAATTAGGATGGAAGAAAAACTGGGAGTGAGGAGGGCAGAGAGAGGGGGAGAGCTCAGACTCAGCTCTGTCCTGCTGGGAATTTCCACTTCCAACACCACCCTAATCCTTCTGCTTCCCACCTGGTAGTGCCTGATGTGTCCTCAGTGGGAATTTCCAGTCTGAGCATGGAAATGCAGAGGAATTTCCAGCTGAGCCTCCTGGATGCAGCTCTGGGATAGGGAGGGGTGTCTGTGTTGTGCTCAGGGATCCCAGTGAGTACCAGGAGCTGGACAAATCCCTTGGGAAAAGGTCCCTGGAGCACCCAGGTGAGGGGGGATGTGCAGGGCTGGGGGATGTTGGGATATTCCCAGGTCAGGTTGGGCCAGGGATGTTCCCTGTGTTCCAGGAATTGGGACATTCCTGCTCTGCCAGTCTGGGGAGAAAACCCCAAAATGGGAATTTCTGCTTCCCTGTTGTCCTGCACTGGCACATTCAAGGAACCACAAAATCCTGGAATATCCTGAGCTGGAAGGGATCCCCAGGGATAAAGATCGAAAGGTCTATAATGGACTCTGGGAGCCAGGTTTAATTCTTGTTTACCTCCAGATTGGGCATTTCTTGGGAAATTGAAGAAACATTCCCAGAGATTCATGGAATCTTGGAATATCCTGAGTGGGAATAAACCCCCAGGAATGATCCAGTCCCACCCCTGGCTCTGCACAGACCCCCAACAATCCCAGCCTGGGCAGTGCCAGCAGCCTCTGGGGAAGAACCTTTCCCTAAAATCTATCCTAAATCCACCCTAAATCCATCCTAAACCCCCCTGGCCCAGCTCCAGCTGCTCCCTGGCTCCTGTCAGGTCACAGGCAGCACTTCTATGTTTGATCAGCCTGTTTGGCACTTGGGGAATTCACCATCCCAGGGGGTCTGGGAGCAGCAGAGATGCAAACACTCCATGGAATTCCCTGCTGGACACCTTATCCCATGGTGTCCCTGTGTGCCCAGGCATCCCAAACTCCAGGAATGTTGGTTTTTTACAATCACCAGTTCTGCTGGATGTTAAAATGTTATTTTTACACACACTTTGCTGAGAGCCAGAAGGTTCCTTTCCTTGGAGGAGAGGGGATCTTAGGAATGACTCTGCTCTGGGCTACAAAACATCAAAGTCAATCTTTTTCCTTCTTCTCTCCCAGAAACCAGCAGCTCTGAAATGGAGTCCCTGGATGCAGAGCTGCCTTCAGGGCACCACAAGCTCGTTACAACAGGCTAGAACAAAATAAATATGATTGGATTGGAAAATCCATTTACTTTTCCCAGCTTAATGTAAAAATGGAAGAAATTAAGGGTCAACTCCCAATGTTCTAAGAACCACTTGTTTCAAAGAACAAACCCCTCCAGCTTGTTCACCTTTAATCCTCCTTTGATCAGTCCCTGTCTGCTCTGGAGCTGAGACTTCAAACTCAGCAATTTTCCTTTGCTTTCATTGTGCTGGGAGTTGGGATCTTCTCTGAGCTGCTGCAGAGAGTCCAGAGGAGGCTCCAGGATGAGCAGAGGGCTGGAGCAGCTCTGCTGGGAGAAAAGGCTGGGACAGCTGGGATTGTTCAGCCTGGACAGGAGAAGCTTTGGGCTGAGCTCAGGGTGGCCTTGCAGGGCCTGGAGGAGCCCCAGGAAACATGGAGAGAGACAATTCCCAAGGGCTGCAGGGACAGGACACAGGGAATGGCTTCAAACTGATGGAAGGAAGGTTTATTTTGGATATTGGGAAGGAATTGTTCCCTGGGAGGGTGGGGAGGGGATGGAATTCCCAGATTTTCTGTGTCTGGATCCTGGCAGTGTCCAAGGGCAGGTTGGACATTGGGGTTGGATCAGCCTGGGACAGTGGGAGGTGTCCCTGCCATGGCAGGGCTGGGAATGGGTGGGATGAGGTTTAAGGTCCCTCCCGACCCAAATCCTTCTGGAATTCCATGATACAGGAAGGCAAACCCAGCCCTGAGCTAGGGTCAGAGAGTGCCTTGAAGGGCAATTAACCCTTACTCATCAGATTCTTTCAGTCTCCACATTCCCAAGGACAATCAGGATTCATCTCATCCCATAGGAATGACCTGGACACCCCAGTATTCCCTGAGCAGAGGCCACCAGAGCAGATGGGTCACTTGTGTCTGGTGGATGCTTCCAGAAGAAGGATGGAGCATGATTTGGACTGACCTGAGCAGTCCTGATCTGCTCTGCCACCCTTAAATCCAGTTCTAAATTCCTGTCTGAGTGTGTCTTAACAAAGCTGGGCTCAGGGTGGGCCCAAGCCCTGTGTGAGGCACAGCAGGAAGGTTGGTTGAGTTTTTTTGCATCCCAGCACCATATTCCCATTTTTTTCTAAATCTTACATGAATTATTGTCAAGAAAATCCCCCCAAAAGTACCCCAAAAACACCTGGGAAGAGGCTTCTCCATGAGAAAAGAGCCCCATCCCCACCAGCACTGGATTTTACTCATAACTCCAGAATGATGAGCCAGGAGTGTTTTCCAAGGCATTCCATCGACCTGGGATTCTCCCTGGGGTTTTCCAGCCCTCCTCAAGGACTGGTGGCCACCTCCTGCAAGGACTGTCCCCACATTTTTGGGCTGCTGTTGCCTGGGCAGTGGCAGAGCCCCAGTGCTGCCACTTCTGGGGGTGCCCTGAAGGATTGGCAGCTGCCAGAGAAGTGACAATTTTTCCAGAGGCAGATTTGGGCTGGAATTGCACCTTTCCTGTGCTCACAGGGCTCCTGGCAAGCACTCGGAGCAGGGATGGCTCCGTGGAGCTCCTCCCTCGTGTCCTGGGCCTGTGAACATCTCCCAGCTGCTGAGCACTGGACAAATTTAGCACTGCTCAGGGGCTGTGGCATCCCAGCACGTAGCCAGGGTGTTCCTGGAGGGAATGGGGAGCCTGGGATTCTCCTGGACAGAGGAGGATCCTCTTGATGCTGTGCTGTGAGAACCATTCCTCCAGTGACCTCTGGGGTGCTGCTGAGGGCCGGGCAGGAGCAAACAGCAGCTAAATTTGGCCTTAAAAACGTTTCCAATTTTGTTTGACAGATGTCCATGAGATGGGAAAGAGCTTTCCCTGCCTCTTAGGAAACTTCAGCCCATGGAAATCCTGCTCCAGCCCCGAAGCTGGGTGGTTTTTCCAGCACTTTCTCCCAAGCAGCACATCCGCATCTTCATCGTTCGCCGTTATATTTTTAATTTGGAGATCCTATCACAACAACCGACCCCAGTGGCTGCTTTGAAGTTGCACCTGGCACATCTGAGTCATCCCAGTGGGCAAGGCTGGAGTTGGGAAAGGGCTGGAGTTGGGAAAGAGCTGGAATGTGCAGCTCATTAGTTTAGCACCGATGTTTTGGGGATGGTGGGAAGGAGGTGGAGAGGGCAGGGAAATGTCTGAAGGGCAGGAGGTGCCTGACATGGGGGGGATTTTGCTTTTCCCACCTCATTGGTGGAATTTAGGAGTGTCCTTTTCCACTCTTTTGGCTCTCCATGGAGGCAGGATGTGCCTGGTAAAACCTGTGAGGAGTTGGAGCCTTTTCCAGAACCCTCCCCATGTCCTGGGCTGTTCCCAAAGCACCGTGGGCAGCAGGGCAGGGAGGGGATTCTGCCCTCCTGGGATCCCTCCTGGAATAGTGGGAACAATCCTGGTGCCCCCAGCATGAGAAGGACGTGGAAGTGTTGGAGCAAGTCCAGAGGAGGCCACAAAGTTCCTCAGGGAACTGGAGCAGCTCCCCTATGGAGACAGGATGGGAGAGTTGGGAATGTTGAGCTGGAGAAGAGGAGGTTGTGTGGAGACCTCACAGCAAATTCCAGGGCCTGAAGGGCTCCAGGAGAGCTGGAGAGGGACTGGGGACAAGGGCTGCAGGGACAGGACACAGGGAATGGCTTCCAGTGCCAGAGGGCAGGGCTGGCTGGGATATTGGGAAGGAATTGTTCCCTGGCAGGGTGGGCAGGCCCTGGCACAGGGTGCCCAGAGCAGCTGTGGCTGCCCCTGGATCCCTGGCAGTGCCCAAGGGCAGGTTGGACACTGGGCTTGGATCAGCCTGGGACAGTGGGAGGTGTCCCTGCCAAAGCCCCTGGAAGGGCTTTGAGGTCCCTCCCAACCCAAACCATTCCCTGATCCCACGATCCTGCGAGCCTGGACCGTGTGCATCCACATCTCTGGGACCCTGCAGGAGTGGCCAGGGGCTGTTTCTGTCACTGAGATGGTGGCAGTGACCCCCTGCCACCCTGAGGGTTTTCCAAGCTCATCCCAGGAGTGTCTCCTCCCTCACAAGTGGGATATCTCCCACTCCTTTCCACTGACCTGCTCTTCAGGCAGCAGGGAATGCCAAGGAGCTGTTCCTGGAGAAAATCCTCTGCTCCAGGAGATCAGGAACGTGAAAATTCTGCTAAAACCACTTCTTTTCCCACTAATATGGAGATTCCCTGCAGGATTCCAGGGATTCTGCCCTGCCCTGGGTGCTGCTGCTGCTCTCCCTGAAATCCAGAGCCTCCAGCCCACAAACTGCAGCATTCCCGGGCTCCTGCAGGATGAAAGGCTCTCCACGTGGGTGAGTTATCATTATTTGTTATTATCCTCTCCCTGATCCACTTGGGAAGACAGATGTGCATTCCTTCCCCCCCTCCCTGCCCCGAGAACTGATGAAACATGAAAATCACTTCTTAGAGGGAAAAAAAAAAAACAAAAACAACAACAAAAAAAAACCCCAACCACAAAGTCACCACAATTCATTGGGAGCTCGTTGGTTCCTAATCTCTGAAAATGAGCCAGGTCAAACAGCCACAGCTCCTCTGATAAATTGTTATTCTTAGGGATTTCATCCTTCCATGGAAAAGTACTGGGCTGGCTCTGGGAGCTCCTCTCACCCTGGCAGCAGCATCCAGCAGTGGAAAATTGGAGAGATCCAGCTGCATGGAGAGTGCTCAGGGCAGGATTTTTACATGCTCTGGGTCTTTCTGAGTCCACACACTCTTCCCTGTGGAAAACAAGGCTGGCTATCCCAGGGACTTCCAGTGCTGTGCATGGAAAAGCTGCTCCTTGGAAGGGAGCTGCTGAATGAAATAAACAGGAGGAAAAGAGAGCTCTGGAGCCGTGGAGAGCACAGCTGGAGAGGCCAGGGAGCTTCCAGAGGGAGTGCCTGGGAATTCTCCCTCCAGCAGAGCTTAGAGGTGGAATCAGCTGAATTTCCCTCACCCTTTGAGGTGTTTATTCCCTTTTTCCCACTCCCTGTGGTGACATTTAACAAGTCCTGGAGCCAGTGCCAGCTTTCCTTGGGAATATGGAGCCTGGCACAGCAGGGCAGCTGGGGGGAGGAATTCCCAGCTGGAATTTCTGGGAGCTGTGATGGCAACAAAATGCACCACGACTCTGGAGCAGGTGTGGATCCTTCCACTGCTCCATGGAATCTCCAGAGGGTGATTCCCAGTGAAACTGGGTGCAGGGAAAAGGCTCCATCTTCCCCTTTTGGCTCTGAGAGGTCTCACCTGAGTGGGAGAATCCCAGAATCCTGGACTGGTTTGGGTTGGGAGGGACCTTAAATCCCATCCCATCCCATCCCACCCCATTCCATGGACAGGGACACCTCCCACTGTCCCAGGCTGATCCAAGCCCAGTGTCCAACCTGCCCTTGGACACTGCCAGGGATCCAGGGGCAGCCACAGCTTCTCTGGGCACCCTGTGCCAGGGCCTGCCCACCCTCCCAGGGGAGAATTTCTACCCAAAGAAAGCTCTCAGTGTGCCAGGCCTGTCTGTTTTCCCAAACATTCCTTCCTCCAGCTTTTTGGGGTGCTTCACTGCTCTGGAATTGTTGGCATTGGCAGCACCTCTCCCCTGTGATGTTTGTGAGCATCCCCACAGCCACTGGGGGTGAAAGCTGGGTGTGCTCCAAGCTCTCCTGCCACCCCAGGACACTTTTTGGGTGCCAGCAGAAGTGGGAAGAGCCCAAAGGGTGCCAGGGCAGGATTCTGCCTGTTTGTGTTGCTGATTCCCTCTCGTGACAGGCACGAGGCTGTGCATGGGCAGGTAGAGCACAGGGAGCTCATCTCCCACCTGTTTAAAAAATCTTGGGCCATTTCTGTGGTTCTTGGGCCATTTCAGTGATTCTTGGGTCAAGCAGCCACCTCAGAGGGATGTTTTTGGGGAAGCCTTGCCTGGATGGGTTCAGTCATTCCCAGGAATAAAAATTGCATTGATTTCCCCTCGCTGCATTAAAACCAAAATTATTCCAGAGGTTCTGCTGAGGAGTTATGGTGTTTCCATGTTGGCATTTTGCACTGGGATGCCATGGGGTCAGGGCCATGCCTTCTGCTCTTTCTCCAAGATAAATTGCCCCTGTTTGTCTCACTCCCAAAATCTGTCAGATGTGTGGAGCCAGTGGAGAGATTTAGAAAACTTGGCCCTAAGGAAAGTTCAAACCACAACTTCAGGAGCTCAGGAGAAGTTTGGAGGTGGCTTGGGAGTGTTGTTGTCCTTAGCACAGAGGCTGGGGGCAGAAAAAATGGGCTGGGGGCTCCAGAAAGGAAAATGGGGGGATTTTTCTGGATTTAGACAAAGAGTGGTAGAAGAACAACAGAGATTTGTCCAGCTGTNGGAGGCTGCGGAGCTGAGGAAGGGCCTGGAGCATCTCCGGGCCCAGGAGAGGCTGAGGGAGCTGGGGCTGCTGAGCTGAGAGGGGCCCCAGGGAGAGAGAGGGGCCTCGGCACTGGGAGTCCCTGTCTGTCCCTGTCTGTCTGTCCCTGTGTGCCCCTGTCTGTCCCTGTCTGTCCCTGTCTGTCTGTCCCTGTGTGCCCCTGTCTGTCCTTGTCTGTCCCTGTGTCCCCCTGTCTGTCCCTCTGTCCCCCTGTCTGTCTGTCTGTCCCTGTCTGTCTGCCCCTGTCTGTCCCTGTGTGCAGGGCCCAGGCTCTGCTCCCGGGCCCAGCCATGGCCCCAGAGCCACGGGCAGGGGCTGATCCCAGCAATTCCCCTCACAGGAGACACAACTTCTGCCCTGGGCAGGGACCGAGCTGGGACAGAGCCCAGAGAGGGGCTGGAGTCTCCTCCTGGGGATGTTCCACAATATCCACACTCCTGGGCCTGGGCTCTGGGATGAGCACAGATATTCCCAGTGTTTGTTTCCTGCCTTTTTCCCTCCTGTAAGAATTTCCTTCCACTCCCTTTCCCTTCTAACAAGACCATGGATCTGCACTTGGAGTCTGTGATGCCACCACTGCTCCCCCTCAGTGACTGGAAATTATTCCCAAACCAGCCCAAAGCTTTTCCCTCAGTGGCACCAAACCACATATTAAGTTTGAGGAGGACAAAATCCCCACTGAATCTCTGAGGGAAAGATTCAAAAAGCTTTTTTTTATTTATTTAGCCTTTGTGTCCATGTCCTGTTATCCCAGATAAAAGTGTTTTGGCTAACTGGGAAGGCAGTGGAGCTCTCCACCTCAAAACAGGGCTCAAAAATTCCAATGTGGAGCAAATCAGTTGAGCAGATTGGTTTGGGTTTTGATCTTCCTGTGGCCAATGGGATTCAGCCTGAATCCCAATGTTTTTCCTGCTTTATCTCCATGATAAACACTGGAAACTGCTCTTGCTGATAGGATACCTGGAAACTTTTGTTGTTGAAGAGCTCCAGAGCCTTCTCTTCACTATTTATGGCTTTGCCAGGAATGGGGGCAGCTGTGAGGCTGAGAAGGATCAGGGAGCTCTGCACACCTCAAGGTTATTCCCATTGCTTTCATTCCCTGTTTTTTCCTCCTGGCACTGATAGCCCTGCCCTTGCTGGTTCTTTTCCACTCCTCCATCCCACCTCAGGAGCCTCTGTGTGCTCAGGGCAGCCAGGGGAATCTTTATTGTGTTGGTGTCTTTATTTACAGGCCCAGGGGCTGCTCAGTGTTCTCAAGGTTTGATTTACACCTCCAGCTAATGCAAATTTACCTCCAATTAATGCAAATTTACCCCCAGTGTTGTTTAATCTCCTCCTGCCAGGCTCACCCACTTGGCTGCATGGTCCCAGAGCAGATTTCCTGCTGGCTGATCCCAAAACTCTCCCTATTCCACCTCTCTTGAGAGCTGCCTGGATTGGTAAGTGCTGAACCACTCCAGAGCAGGATTTGGGAATTAATTTCATTTATAATTCCTGGGTTTTGCATATGAGTTCTCCTATGAAATCTCTGCTAATCAGCAGAGGTAAAAATATGTTTTATCCTACTCTGAGGAGCCATCAAACACTGAAAAAGCAGGAGCTGTGTCTTCACAGGAGATAACAAAACTCAGGAGCTGCTTCTGAGCTCTCCTTGCCCTGAGTTGCCATTGCAGGGGCTCCATCCCATTTTCCAGCTGGGAAATGCAGGCAATAAAAACACCTTTTATTGGGAATTACCCCTGCAGGCCCTCAGTGTTGGGAATGTGCCCCAGCACAGGCTGGAGTGGGTGCCCCACCAGGAATTGCTTCATGGGGATTTAGGGAGCACTTGGATATTTCTCAGGCAAAGGCAACAGGGGAGAGTTGGGTTATTCCAAAAATAAAGAAACCTGCAGCTCCTGGCACTGCCTCCTGCCTGTGCTGGGCCTTCAGAATCCACCCCTCCAGCAGGGAATGTCAGGCACTTCCAGGCTGGAGCAAGGAGCACTCAGGGGTCTGAAGCCCAGTCAGGTTTTAAAAACCAGTCAGGTTCCCAAACTGGCCGTGCTCGTGTGGAGCCAACGACTTTTGCTTCCAATTAATGGAAATTTACATCCCAAATGTTGTCCAGTCTCCTCCTTCCAGGCTCACAGCTGACTGCAGATCCCTCTGGATCTCAGCTTCCTCTGGGATATGTGAGCCCTCACCTCTGCTCCTTGCAGAGCTGCCACCTGGGAGGGGATCCAGGGCCATTTCCCTTCCTTCCTTCCAGCCTTCCCATTCCTTGGGAAAGGCTGTCTCATCCTTAGGAAAGTGCTGGTGAGGAATGGCCAGATTTTAATCTGGTTTTAATCTGGCCAAATTTCAATAGTTTAGGTGTCATGCTCAAGTTTTCCTTGGTGCAAGATAAACAGGAGTATCTAAACTGGGCAAACTGGTGCTTGGTACCACCACATTAAACAAAAATTAAACAGTAACATCTGAAATAATTGAAAAGTAACATTTAAAAATTGAAAAGTAACATTTAAAAAAATGAAAAGTAACCTCAAAAAAAAATTAAATAATTCACAGCCAAGCAGCCTCTGCTGTGACACTGAACTGCTGATTTTTGGTAAAAGCAAAGGGACAGGTTTATTCAAACAAAACAAAAATAATGTTCCATAGCTGCACTGCTACAGGCCCCACACTGCAGGTGTGATTCCCAGTGGGTGCAGGTATGATTCCCAGTGGATTGCAGGTGTGATTCCCAGTGGATCAGGTGTGATTCCCACTGGGATCAGCTGTGATTCCCACTGGATCAGGTGTGATTCCCACAGAGAAAACCAGCAGGTGCCAGGTTCCCCCTGATTCCATGGACAAGGCCATGGAGGCTTCCCTTCCCCCCCAGCTCTCTGGGGCCATTTCCAATGATCCCAGGTGGAATTCTGGAGGATTTGCCAGCCATTGCCAAGCAGGGAGAGCAAGACTCCAGCAGTACCTGCTGCTCTGGTTGCCTGAAGTTCCTTTGGAATCATGGAATATCCCGAGCTGGAAGGGCCCACAGGGATCCTCAAGTGCTGCACTGACACCCCAACAGTCCCACCCTGTGCCTCAGAGTATTGTCCAAATATCCACCTTTTTTTGCCTTTTTTTCCCCTGGGTCATTTTTTTTTTTCAGAGCAGAGGTGAATTTTGCTTCCCAAACCAATGCAGTTCTTCAAATTAAACCCCAAAAATGTAATTTTTTTGCAAACTAAACATTTCTGAGTGATACTTTTATGCTCAACAACAATGAACTAAGAAGAGGTCAGGAAATTGACATTTTCTCTGCTTTCTCATTTTTTTGGATGAAGCCAATAGTTAAAAAAAAAATCATAAAAAAGAGAAGTTTTTGGGTAATGAATGGTAAATTATTCATGACTTTTTGGAAGAAGAAATAACAATGTGCCTTCTGTGAATATTAAGTCCAAGTAACCTTAGGGGGATGGGTTGGGCAACGTGAGTCACACACAGGTTTTGAATTATTGATGTTCTCCAACTGCCAGAGCTTTGCCCTGAGTGTCCCAGGCCCTCCCAGGCAGGTGGAATGAGTTCCTGCAGATCCAGAGGTGTTTGCACAATGGATCCCAGGGCAGCACAAGGAGGAATTTGGGTTAGGAACAACCTCTCTTGCCAAAGCCTTTGGAGCCCTGCTTTCCCCAGGGTGCTGTGAGGGTGGAAATATTTCCATGTGTGCCATCTGGAATGATCCTTGATTGCTTCAGGATGGGCTCACCCTGGGCCTTGCCTGGGGAAGGTGAGGGTGATGGGGGCTGCCCTACAACCTGAGGGCAATTGGGAGAGGGGAAATGGGGAAGATTGGGCTGGGAAAAGGAATTAAACTGGTCGTGTGTTGTCCATCCCATCGTGCTTTCAGGCACTCAGTGTCCCTGTTTCCCCTGTGGCCCAAGGACTGAGCAGCTCCTCATTGTCCCCAGGTCATTCCCAGGCTCCAGAGGGTGGCCCCAGGCCTCCTGTGCTCCAAACCTTGCAGAGATTCCTCCTAAACCCTGCAGAGGTTCCTGCCAAACCCTTCAGAGATTCCTCCTAAACTCTTTAGATTCCTCCCAACCCTTTAGAGATTCTTCCCAACTCTGCAGATTCCTCCCAACCCTTCAGAGATTCCTCCCAACCCTTCAGAGATTCCTCCCAACCTTTTAGAGATTCCTCCCAAACCCTTTAGAGATTCCTCCCAGCCCTGCAGAGATTCCTCCTAAACACTTTAGAAATTCCTCCCAACCTTGTAGAGATTCCTCCTAACCCTGCAGATTCCTCCCAACCCTACAGAGATTCCTCCCAACACTGGAGAAATTCCTCCCAACCCTTTAGAGATTCCTCCCAAACCCTTTAGAGATTCCTCACAACCCTGCAGAGATTCCTCCAAAACCCTACAGAGATTCCTCCCAGCCCTTTAGAGATTCCTCCCAACCCTTCAGAGATTCCTCCCAACCCTTCAGAGATTCCTCCCAACCCTTCAGAGATTCCTCCCAGCCCTGAAGATATTCCTCTCAGCCCTGCAGAGATTCCTCCCTAATGGATCTGCTCAGCTCCACTTCAGTTTCTGCCACTCTGGAGCAGGGAAGTGCTGGGACAAACCCCACCCTTCTGGAAAAGCTCCTGCTATGGGGAAGGCTCTCCCTGTGAGCTCTCCAGAGGGAATTCCAGTGGTCTTGGAATACTGGGGAGCTCCATTCCTGTGTTTTATGAAGAGAAGAGAAGCTTTGGCTGCCCCTGGATCCCTGGCAGTGCCCAAGGGCAGGTTGGACATTGGGGTTGGAGCAGCCTGGCACAGTGGGAGGTGGCACAAGACAATCTCTAAGGTCCCTCCCAACCCAACCCATTCCATGATTCCATAATTCCATGATTCTGTCACTGGGGGATCATCAGGATGACTCTGCCAGGGCGACAGGGGAGGTTGTGCTGGAATTTTTTTTGAAGGAAAACTCTGGGAATCATCTCCAGATTGGGGAATGTCAGGAGTCAGCACCAAGCTCTGCACAGACCTGCTCACATTTCCTCATCCCTGTGCCTGTGGTTGTCCCAACAGGGAGTAAATCTTTGGAATGGGAAGAACCTCTGTCCCAGGCCATTCCTGAGGGGAAGCTGTGGGAAAAGGGGATGTGTGTCACAAGCTGCAGGATTCAGGGTTTAGCAGGAGGTGATGACCTTATTTCTAGTAGGAAGAGAGGACATGAGCATACTGAATTATCATATTTAGGCTGGTTAATATTAAGGATTAAAACTAATTAAAATCTGTTACTGCATCTGTTACACTGGAGACAGTGGCTCCAAACCTCCCTGGGCAGCTCATCCCAAGGCCTCACCACTTTTCCAAGGAAAATTTTCCCTCCTATCTCACCTTTCCCTCCTATCTCCCTCTTCTCATCTCCTTCCCTCCTCAGCCAGGCTGAAGGGGAAACCAGAGCAGGATTTTTCCAAGGAAAGCTCTGCTCCAAGAGCCTTGGGAGACAACCTGGGATTGTCCTGGGATCAGCATTCCCTGGCTGCTCCCAAGAGTCTGGATCCTCAAACCTGGATTTTCTGCTCAGGCCAACCCTGCAGCCTCTTGACCCTGATGGAGCAAAGCTTTCCCTCCAAATAAACCCAGGAGGTTTCCAGGAGAAGCTTTTCAAGCATTAAATGCCAGAAATATCGACTGGAAAAGGCACAATTTTATTTTTTACAGCTCCACCAAAGGATCCATCCTGGTTTTAACCATTCCCTGAGCCCCTCCACAGGAATCTGCCTTCATTTACTGCTCCTTTTGTTCCCATCACAGCTTTTATGGGCTCAGATCTCCCTGCTTTCTGTGTTTATAAAACCCCATGGACGCCTTGAGAGTTGTTTGAACAATAATAGGGAGTAAATAGCAGTAATTTGGGCTAAAATGCTGCAAATTATTTATTTCAGAGTCCTCCAAGGTGCTTGATTAAGTATTATTTGATTTGGGAGTGCAGCATGAGGTGACAAAGGTCTGGGTGAGCTCTGGAACTGGAATTCAGCCAGGTGAGGATGTTTCCATCCTTATTAACCCCTAAAAGATTATTTTTTCCCCAGATATCTGTGATATAAACCTGGAATTTGCAGGGAAAGTATAGAAATAAAAGTCCAAATGAAAGATTCTTCTTTTTTTGCTGAGGTAAATGAGGGCTGTGGATGAACTGGGTCAGCTGGAAAGTGGCTGGAGATAGGAACTTCCAAAATCTGGGGGGAGATGTCACTTCCAGCAGAGGCAGCTTGGCCAAATTTCAGGAAAATCTTTAAATAAATAAATGTCAGCTTTCTTGCCTGAACTGAAATACAATTTTTAAACACATTAAATTTCAACTTTCTTGCTGGAATTTCAATACAATTTTTAAATAAATGAAATTTCAGCGCTTTTTTGCTGGAATTTCAACACAATTTTTAAAATAAACAAAATCTAAACTTTCTTCAATATAATTTTTTCAATCAATTAAATTTCAACTTTCTGGCCCAAATTTAAATACCTGTTGGAGGCTGAGTTGAATCCTGCCAGAGGTGCCCCCAGGGTTGGGCACAGGGGCAGGATTCCCTCTGGGAATTGCAAAACTTTGGATTTTTCCTTTATTTTCCCCAGCTTTTCTGGAGTTGGTGCTCCAGGAATGACCAGAGAAAGAAGTGTCCAAGGAAAAATAGATTTTCCAGGCCAGGGAGCAGCAGAAAACCTGGCAGAGGGTTTGGTTTTCAGTCAAATCCCTGCCTCAGCCTGTCTAAAAAGGACAATAAAACTTTATTTCTGTGTGGGAGAAAGGCCCCAAATCAGCTTTTTTTGGAGCTCATCCCCAAGCTGTGCCCAGCAAGACCCTGGATAATGATCAGGTTGATTTTTAGCCCCAGGAGTTGAATGCCAGGGGATGCTGGAAGGAGCAGAACTGGAATTAGGGATGGAGGGGCTGGAGGAAGAGCTGGATTTAAGCTGTTGAGATATATATAAAAAATAAGGATTTTGAGCTGTTTAGAACAAGGTTTTACTACTGGAGGCAAAAGCTTTGCCCTGGAGGAATTGTCATAGGAGGAAAAAATAGAAGAGTGGAGTGAGTGCACTGCTCCAAGGGGGAAAAAGCAGGAAGGGAAAAGCAGCAAATCCCCAGAAACAGTTAAATGTGTGCTGGAAAAAAGGGAAAAAAACCAAGAAACCTCCTGAAAAAAAAGGGAAAAAACAAGAAACCCCCAGAAACAGTAAAATGTGTGCTGGAAAAAAGGGAAAAAACAAGAAACACTAAAATGTGTCCTGAAAAAAAGGGAAAAAATCAAGAAACCCCCTGAGAAAAAGGGAAAAACCAAGAAACAGTTAAATGTATGCTGAAAAAAAGGAAAAAAAAGCAAGAAACCCCCTGAAAAAAAAGGGACAAAACAAGAAACAGTTAAACATGACCTGAAAAAAAAAAGGGAAAAAAAAGAAATAGTTAAATGTGTCCTGAAAAACAGGGAAAAAACCCCAAGAAACAATTAAATGTGTCCTGAAAAAAAAGGGAATAAAATAAGAAAACTCCAGGAACAGTAAAATGTGTGCTGAAAGAAAGGGAAAAAACAAGAAATAGATAAATGTATCCTGAAAAAAAGGGAAAAAAAACAAGAAACCCCCTGAAAAAAAGGGAAAAACCAAGAAACAGTTAAATGTATGCTGAAAAAAAGGAAAAAAAGCAAGAAACCCCCAGAAACAGTTAAATGTGTCCTGAAAAAAGGGAAAAAACCAAGAAACCCCCTGAAAAAAAAAGGGAAAAAACAAGAAACAGTTAAATGTGTCCTGAAAAAAGGGAAAAACCAAGAAACCCCCTGAAAAAAAGGGGAAAAACAAGAAACAGTTCCATGTGTCCTGAAAAAAGCCCAAGAAACAATTAAATGTGTCCTGAAAAAAAGGGAATAAAATAAGAAAACCCCAGGAACAGTTAAATGTGTGCTGAAAAAAGGGGAAAAACAGGAAACAATTAAATGTGTCCTGAAAAACAAAGCAGGACTGACAGGAGAAGGAGATTCAGGAATTGTGAGCAGGAAAATGTTCTGCTGCCATTGGTTCCTGGTTGTTTTTTCCTGGGAAACAGGACTTGGTGGGCACACTTTGTAAATAAGATTTCACCAAAGGGATCCCTCTGAAGTTGTCATTGATTTTTTTTTCCCTCCTTCTGTAAATAAACCTGAGAGCAACTGAGTCCAAGAGAGAGAGAGAGAGAATTTGCTCCTCAGGAAAAAAAAAAGAACAACAAGAAGGAAAAAAACTCAAAATTATGATTTATGGCCCAGTTTTTATTTAGATCCCAATGCAGGATAAGAAATCTCTATATTTGGGTTCAATTCTTGATGGGAGAAGTGAAAAAAAAACCAAAAACCACAAAAAGGGGGCCCCATCAGAAGTGAAGAGCTGAGAAAATTTGGGTTCCAGGCACATCCACAGGAAGTTTTCCAAGATAAATGAAGCAATTTGTGGATGCTGAGCTGGGTTTGGATTTACAGCCCCAGATGTGCAAGGAGGCTGAGAACACTTCACCCAGCTGTGGAATTTGCCAGGGAGACTGAACCTTCCCTTCCCAGGAAGGGAAGCAGCCAAAAAAAAAGGTGGAATTCAATTGCTGGGAGCTCTGTCAGCCCAGACCTGCTCCTGGGAGGCATCAAAGGCAAAAAAAGCCACTGGAGCTTGGTCTGGGAGATGTTTTCTCCTGGAAACTTTATTAAATTTGCCTCAGAAAACAAGAGGATGATGCAGGAATCCAGGGAGTCTGTCCAGCTAATTGCTGGGGTGGGAATGAAGAAAAATTGGCCAGAAGAGGCTTGTTAGGACTTCCAAGGTGGCCAAGAGAGGGAAGCACAGATCCTGAGTGAAAATTCTCGGGAATCCGAGCTACTGAAGTGCTCTTTGTGGCCAGGGGAGCCTCTGCTTTGAGCTGGGGGAAATCCACGAGTTCCTCCTGCATCTTGGCCAGCCAGAGACAGCTCAGACCATGGGGAAGAGAGGGAAAGGTGGCTTAAATTCCAGAATAAAGCTGGGCCTTGAAGAGCTTAGAGAATCATGGAAAGGTTTGGATTGGGAGGGATTTTAAAGATGATCTCAATCCATGGATCTGACACTTTGCCAGGTTGCTCCAAGGCCTGTCCAGCCTGGCCTTGGACATTCCAAGGATGGGAATGGTCACTGTTCCTCACTGGGCAGGATGGAGAAGTCCTCCCAGCTGGGGGTTTTCCCAGGATTTGCAGTTTATTCCTGCACAGGACTGGGAATTGGCCATGGCTCCACCTTCCAGCCCCTTGCAGAGTCACAATGAGGAAAATTCCTCCTGCTGAAGGAAAATTCACTCCTGGGGGTCACCACAGCTGAGGCTGGAACTGGGAATGCTCCATGGAAGAAACCCCAGCACTGCAGAATGGAGAAATCCAGGGAATGCTCCAGGGAATGCTCCATGGAATCAGCCCCAGCACTGCAGGATGGAGAAATCCAGGGAATGCTCCAGGGAATGTTCAATAGAAGCTGCCCCAACCCTGCAGGATGGATAAATCCAGGGAATGCTCCATGGAATGCTCAATGGAAGAAACCCCAGCCCTGCAGGATGGAGAAATCCAGGGAATGCTCCTTGGAATGATCCATGGAAGCAGCCCCAGCCCTGCAGGATGGAGAAATCCAGGGAAAGCTCCATGGGACCTCAGCTCGCAGAGCAGGAACTGCAGCTATTTCCTCACATCCATCAATCCTGATGTGAGCTGATGTCCTGCAGGAAGTGGGAGAGCCAGCCCAGGGCTGGATTTCAGGATTTCAGGCTCTCCTATCTGGGGGGCCCCGAGGGAAGGGCTGGTGGAGGAATTTCCTAAAATAAAGGGACCCTGGGCCATGGTGTTGAGGGAATAGAAACAACAACAGCAGGAATCCTTCCCTTTCCAGAGGGTGTGGAACACACCAAGCTGGGATTTCACCTCAGAGAGCCTTGGAAAACTTTTGGAAGCCCTGTGTGGATGCACCCTTTGGACATGGGAATGGATCCTGCTGGATCCATGTGACAGAGGAAGGGGAAGGGAGAGCTGTCTCTGCCTTTCCATGCAGGGCAGAGGTTCCCATTGAGGATGGAGGCCAAGTGTGGGGTTTGAAGTCCCAAAAATCCCCCACTGCTGGCTGCTGCTATCCAGACCTGCTCCAGACCTGCTGGTTTGCTCCAGGTGACAGCAGGAGCTCTCCTTTCCCAAGGATTCTGGCAGCCCTGGCCTTGTGGGAGTGCTGCACCCTCAGAAATGCTGGAGGTGGGAAGACACTGCCCTGGGGAAGAGCTCCAAGGGGTTCCCAGCTCAGCACAGCTCCTCTCTGGTGGGTTTGGGAAAGGAATCCAGCTGGATCTTCCCTGTGCTCAGCCAGATCTGCATGGAAAAGCCTGGGAGAGTTTTTGGTGGCCTCTCCCTCCTCAGGGCTCGGGGCTGGGCTGCTTTTCCTGCTCTCAGGGGCTCAGGTTCCTCTGGGAGCTGCTTCCTGGAGAATTTCCCTGCTGAGGTAGCTGCTCCTCCTGGGAGGGGGACACCTCTGGTGGAGCAGCTGCCAAAGCAAGCCAGACCCATCAGGATGAGAATCCATGGAATCATGGAATGGTTGGGATTGGGAGAGACCTTAAAACTCATCCAGTTCCACTGGGTGGATNTGGGATTGGGAGAGACCTTAAAACTCATCCAGTTCCACGGGGTGGATGGACACCTCCCACTGTCCCAGGCTGATCCAAGCCCAGTGTCCAACCTGCCCTTGGGCACTGCCAGGGATCCAGGGGCAGCCATAGCACATCTGGGAATTCTGTGCCAGGGCCTGCCCACCCTGCCAGGGAAGGATTCCTTTGGAATATCCCAAATCCTTTGGGAATATCCAAGCTCTGATCTCCTCCCCTGGTGTCCCCAGCTGGGTCATGGCTGTGTGACACCTTGCCCACCCTGCTCAGTGTCACCTACTGGGTTCACCAAGGTGAAGGTTGGGAAGCTCAGGGATCCCTTCAGCTGCCATTCCCAAATTCCTGCTGCCTTCTCCTGCACTTTTGTGATTCCACAAAAGACTGGGTTTGATCCCTATACTCAAGAGTTGCCCTCAATGACCCCATGGGTCCCTCCCAGCTCAGAATATCCTGTGTTTTCTCCTTTTTTCTGTTTCCCCCGATTGTTGTGTCCCTGAATTGGGTAATTGAGGTCTTTCTGAAAACACTCAGAACGTGAGGCAGCACCAGAGCCACCCTGGCAAACCCAAACAAGTGAAAACCCCTGGAAGATTTAATGCCCTCCTTCCTTCTCCCATGGTAAAATGTCAGGATTTGAGGAGAGAAAATGTTTTCAGCTGTGCACAGAAGGGGTTTGATTTAAGTGACCACAATTTCAGACTCTCAATTATGTTCTCATTCCCCCTCTGTCTCTCTCTTTACCAACAGCCTGGTATCATTTATTTCAATTTCTCCCTGTTTTCATTGGAATGCAGTTAATTGGCTTGGAAGGAGGATAATCTCTTGAAGAAAAACACGCTTAGCATGGCAAGAACTCCTTTAAAGGTTGGCAAAAAAAGCAGATTATGGCCAAATTCTTCGAATGCTCCACTGGGCCAAACCCTGCTGGGATTGGTCGAGTCCTGCCATCAAAGGGTGATGTTTTTGAGGTTATTTATGTTGATTATTGATTAATGTATAGCTGTGAGGGTGTAATTACCCCTGCTCTTGTACAGCCAGAGAATGTTCACAGCACCAGCACAAACCACACACAATTGGCTGAGCTGGAGCTGGAGCAGGGAAGGAAAAATTCCTTGGTTTTGGGCAAAACCCTTTGGCCCACGAACCTTTCATCAAATCTGCAGGAATAACTTGTCTGGGATGGGTTCCCCCCTCCCTGTATCCCACAGAGCCCCCCTGGATTATGGAGAGGCTGAAATGAGGGTTGGGGTTTGTTATGGACCTGGGGTCAGGGGCTGGAAATCAGGGAGAGGATGGATTTCCATGTTCCTGGATGGCCACAGGAGGATGGATGGGCACAGCAATGTATCTCGCTCCTGAATCCCAGAATCCCAGGATCACTGAGGTTGGAGTCGTGGAATGGTTTGGATTGGATTGGGAGGGGCTTTAAACTCATCCCTGCCATGGCCAGGGACACTTTCCATTAACCCAGCCTGGCCTTGGAAATTTCCAGGGATCCAGGGGCAGCCACAGCTTCTCTGGGAATTCCATCCCAGCTCCTCCCCACCCTCCCAGAGAACAATTCCTTCCCAGTATCCCATCCCCCTTCTCCTCTAGATGCCCCTGTTAAAGCCCTTTCCTCATCCATGTGGAAACATGGAAGAAATAGAAAAACGTTGGGATGCATCAGGGAAGTAGAATCAGAGAATTCCAGAATAATTCGGGTTGGGAAGAGCCTTAAAAATCCCCCAGTCCCACCCAGCCTGGCCCAGCAGCTGGAGCTGGGTATGGAAGAAGTGCCCAGATCCTGCTGGGAAGGGCACAGCTTTGGGGCAGAGGAGTGGAACCACCCTCAAATTCCTGCTTTCTGGGGAGAAAATCCCTCCTGGATCTGAAGCCAGATCCAAGCCAGGGCTTGGGAGCAGAGGAGCTCAGCAGGTTCCCAGTCAGGCCCCTCTGAGGGACACTTTGCTGTCCCCCCTGTCCTGGCAGGAACAGCTCCCCCAGGAGGGGCTGGAGGGACACAGGGAAGGAGCCCCAGAAGGAATGGGGAAAGGGACAGGGATCTGGGGTTTGTTTTGGGGAAAGGGACAGGGATCTGGGGTTTGTTTTGGGGAAAGGGACAGGGAT
>VZRX01019253.1:35899-51298 GCA_013398075.1 Notiomystis cincta | reverse complement strand
AAAGCAAGAGAACTTTACACCAATCCTTAAAAAAGTGTGAATGACTAGAATCACACAAGCCCCAGCTAAACACAAACAATATGTTGAGAATGGAGAACAGTTAGGGAAGACTCCATCATAGCTACTAGGGTCAGGCTGAACCTCTCTTCTCCCCCCTAGGGATGCCTATTGGGTAAGAACCACACTCTGTGTGCTGAATACTTTAATTGGGGATTACAGCTTGTCTGAGTGTTGCTTTGGATATGTTTTTGCAGTCAGATACTGTCACTGGCAGTCCTCAAACCTTAACCTGTCACAATTTTATATTAATAAAGAGTGTTATTCCATAAACTGTTGGTGTGAGTACTTCACTGGTGCTGGCAGTCACTGGCAGCAGGGAACAGAGTCAAATGAAAAGGAAGACCTGCTGAGGAGTCTCCCTTATGTTATTGCCATATTTCCCAGAACAAGTCAGTCAAACCACCCCTCAATCCAGGAGGGCTGTTCAGGGAAGGGTCCCCCTAATGGGACACTGACAGACTGGTCAGGCACAAGGGTCTCAGCTTTCCTGGGATGCTGACAGACAAATCAAACACTAATGGTCAAGTCCATCTCCTCAGACTGAGGGTTGAGGAAACCTCTCTTTGTCAAGTGACACACATAAATAACTGCTCTATATTCCTGTCTGTGTTCTGCCTCCAAAGTAATTTGAGCCATGGTAAAAGGCAGCCAAAGACCAATAACACAGTGAGGGAAGATTACCAGCTCAATAACTATAAGGGGAACTGAAATATTCTGTGCATGTCAGCCCCTGAGTAAAACTGAGTTGCCTCCAAAGGAGCATCATCTGTTTTCAATTTAAGACACAGATTTTACAGAGCCTAACCTCCTGGTGCTAGTTCAGAGGGGGGACTGTATTTGGCTTTTATCATGATAGGACATACCTTCTCCTGATGCCTTCAGTAAAACCACTGCAACTAGCAGGTGCAGACCAGCCTGCTCTGGGATTTGACAAAGGAACAAAATTATAAAAGTGTAAAAACTCTGGTTTCCATCTTCCTATCTTAATTATCTTTTTCCTCTCCTTCTCCCTGCATATTCTTTCTCCATTCCAAACAAACTTCTTCTTAATTGTGGCATATTGATTAAATTGATTATGGTGTTGCCCTTTACCCTTTCTCCAGTGGAAAGGAGACCACACTTTCTATGTGCTTGCAAACAGTAAGATCTACTTTTTCTTACTTTCCCCTCATGAAAGCTTATTTTCTCACTCCCTCAGCTTGTGCATGATAGTGCAATATTGCAAAGCAGAGCACAACCCAGGAAGTTGTCTTCTCTCTTCAAGAACCTATTTTGTGTCTTTACCATTTGCATTCCTGGCTTAACTATAGCCTTCTAAAGATGCAAAAGTAAAAGTTCATTTGGAGAGCTACATTCAGATTAATGAGTACTCTATCCTTAAAAGGATTTTTTTTTCTGTAAGCAGCTACATATGGGCCAAGTCTGATGCCACAGAAAGGTAAATTAGAGGCAAACTCTGTTTCACTTCCCACTGCCTGCAGTAACTGGCTTTAGGGGAACATCTGCCAGAGGATGGAGTCATGCCTCCCTCATGGGCTAAGCTTATTGCATTTACCACAGGCACAGATTAGCAATCCTTGCCACTACACCATCCCATTTTATTTCAGGGTACCAAACCACAGCTGCCTGTGAAACAACTGGAAAATGCAATGACTTTCTGTGATAACATCATCTTTGCATTTAGGTTTTTCTAAATTGTGAAAACTAAGGGTTTCCAAATGTTGAAGTTTTACACACTGAAGTGATGCATGCATTTTCTTTAAAAAAACAAAATAAAATTACATTCTCTACAGTTTTCTATCTGTGGCTCTCATTTAAGAGGTCTGTTTCAGACTGATAAAATTGGAAACATTGTTAAGTGTGAGCAAACTTTTTTGTTCAAAATTATCAAAGACTCATGGCATATCTTCTGGAACTTTTGGCATTTTCTATGTAGGGCAAACTGAGATCAGGAGTCAGGAAAGCATTTCTTTGGCTCAGATCTAAGCCAAATAAGTATAGAACTTTGTTAGTTTTGATTAGGCTCCTATACTGATAGCAAAAATATTCCTGGCAGACAAAAAAAAAATTTTTTTTTCCTTTAATCTCTCCTACTCAAAAATAGACCAAATTATTATAATGAAAAGAAAACTAAATTAAGTTTGGCTCATGAGCAGAGTCTTAAGCTAAGTAATTCTGAATTTTCATTTATAGAAATATATTAGTAAGTTGATTCACTTGAGTAGCAAGGAGGAAGATTGGTTGTGAGGATAATAGTATATAACTGCATATAACTACATGTAAAATAATTCCTGGCAACATCTAATGTGAAGAAAGGGCAGAACTAGAAGGAACAAGTTTACCTTATTCAATGCCAGCATCTAATTTCAAGATGACTGCTTTTTCAGAAAAACTATAAGTAAATGAAAAAATAATAAAAACCCCCAAGAGTTCCTGATTTGAAGCTTTCACCTTAAAAAGAGAACATGAAACAGCACACTGTTAAAGTCTGAATGCATCTATGAAGAGGAATTTGAATAGGTAGTTAACAGCTGTTATTGATTAAATTGTATGCAAGAAATAAACAAGCATGAAAAAATAAAATTCAAAAATAAAATTTGCCCTTGAAAACCAGAAACCCAGCACACTGTGTAATGATAGATGAAATATGTGAAGACCCTTGACAAAATTTTATATGGATTCAATCCATTTTTTATACAAGGCTAGGAAAACAGTGAGCTGAATCTCATATGGTTCCTGCCTGAGCCTCTCTTCAAAAGCATCTTTAAACATTTGCTTAGCTTCAAATACCTTTATAGAATTCATTATATTGTGTGACTCACACATGTGCTTAAGAGTCCGAATAAAAATCACTTTAAATATGTGCAGTGTTTGACTAAACTGGACTGTAAATATATGTGATGCTTTTCCCAGTGGGAAACAGAACCTGGCAAGATTGTTAATTAAGGTCTAAATTAAACCAGTCATCTATGTTTCCTTGTCAGTGGAGACATGATTGCTCTCCAGAGGTGATTTTTTTCCTCGGTGCAGAGCCCTTCCATCTGGACAAGTTCAGACAGACAGGTAATTTTTAGATGGCTCCATGAAGACAGGACAGAGCTAGGACTGATTTAAACATTCTGCCTCAGGGTCCAGCAGGAGACTGCCAGTACCAGCATGGACAACATCCCTGCTTGTCATGTCACTCCCACTGCTCCTGCTTCTTCAGCAAGACCAGGAATGTCTCCCATCTGCTTGCATACATGAAAACCAAGCAGTGCAATATCATTGCCCCTCCCAAAAACACATATTCTTAATTGCTTTTTTTAGCACAGGTTGATTCTCTGAAATATTTTGAAGAGGACATCAGGCAGCACTTCATGACTAGAAAGAAGCTGGAAATAAGCGATTATGGAAGCATTTCAATGCAAAAAGGAGTAAGACTTGGGAGTCATCTTCATCCTCAGCAGGCTGCCTGCTCAGTCTGCCACTTTTCATGGAGCCCAGTCTGAAAAGTAAATTTCCTTCCTATCTGTTGTTCAGGAAACCAAACAGTTCAGTCCAAGTATGGATTACAGTGCTGAGAGAAAGCAACCTAAAAGTTATCCCCAGCAGTGTCTGAGTGAGATGTCAGTGTTGCACTGATGAAACAGCTGTGACAGTGGTAGAGCCCAGAACCAGCAGACTGTCTCACAGAAAATACTGACTTTTGGCTGAATCCTGAATTAGATAAATGTCAAAATGTACCATACACTTCTTCACAACTGAGGGGCAAATAAATATATTTCAAGGTTATAAAATTAGGGTTTTGTGAGAGTATTTATGTAGAGATTGGAGCTCACAGTGAGAAAGAACAGCCTTCCCTGTACTCAGCACTGTCAGACCTGGAATATTGTGTTCAGTTATGGGCTCCCCAACACAAGAGAGTCATGGACACCCTGGAGAGAGGCCAGTGAAGGGCTGCTAAAGTGATTGTGCTGGAGCATCTCCCCTGTGAAGAAAGGCTGAGAGAGCTTGGACTGTTTGTTCAGCCTGAAGAAGGCTCAGGGGAGATCTCACTGATGTCTGTAAATACTTGGAGAGGGGATGCAAAGAAGGCAGAGCCAGGCTCTTTCCAGTGTGCCCAGAGACAGGACCAGAGGCAATGGGCACAAAATGAAACACAGGAGGCTCTGTCTAAATATCAGAAAGGTATTTGCTCTGTGAGGGTGATTGGGCACTGCCACAGGCTGCCCAGGGAGCTGCTGAGTTCTCCCTCCTTGCAGATATTCAAGAGCCCTCTGGACATGGTCCTGAGCAAGTGGCTCGAAGTGGCCCTGCCTGAGCAGGGAGGCTGAGTGAGATGACATCCAGAGACCCCTTCCAGTGTCATCCACTCTGATTTGGTGATTCTCCCTCCTGTGTGGTTTGTGTGGTAAAGGGCTGGTGCCTGCCTGGGGTCTGAGCAGTGACCTCAGCTGGATCTGCACCTGGAAATAAAATGTATTCTGTCTGCTCATCCTGAGACCAAGCAGTGCAGTTTACTTCATTCTATACAGATCAACTCTGTTCTTCCTAAAATAAGGTGGTTTCATCTATTCTATCTTATAGGTCCGTGACATTTATTAAGTCAAAAACCAGCATGATTTGGGCTAGTGATGAGCAGCAGAACCAAAAAATATGCAAAGGAATGCACTAATGATTATGAATAATCCCATGTTAATGCTGGGACAATGTCCTGGGCTTGTTCACCTTAATGGTATAGATATATCATCTATATTTATAAGAAAATAAAGGACAGAAAATAGAGCTCTAATTTCACTGTATTTAGCATCAATTTCCTTAGCAACACATTATCCAGTGCTAAATCTTATAATGATGCCCTTGGTTTGATATCTAACAAATACTTCCTTTGTTAATAAGATTATGGTCTTCCTACTCTGTTTTTGGTGTGATATGCTTCCAAGAAAATCAGGAAAAGTTTTTAAAAATACATGGTTTTTCAATATTGTCATTAGATTTACATCTACAAATGCACATAGGGCAGAAATGTCTAGAAATTTCTTTTACTTTTGTGAATTTTTTTAATACCTTAAATATAAGGAATAAAAGGCTGCTTTCTGTTGTGTTTCTGAAGCCTATTATTAAAAATAAAGATGCTATTTAGAAAGCTACAACTATTTTTGCCTGAAATCTCTATACATTTGTATCATTAAATATTTGTTTTACAGGAAGATGCTTTGAATGTGTTTCAATAAACATGACTGAAAAGCACATTTATAAGCATGACAAAATAAACTATGCCCCACTGATTAAAGGGAAATAAATGTTATAATTAGGTATGAGCAATATCAGAAATGCTGGGTGGAAAAAAATGTGATAGAAGGCTTTGTATATTTTAAGGCACTGATTTGTAACTCTAACATTTGAGGAAAAAGCAGTCGTTCCAACTTTACTTTTTAGTCTGAAAATGTATTACAATCCTTTGCTTTCTCTCTGGCTAAACTGGTATCAAATTTAAAGATCCATGTTCTTACTAAAATTAGTCATATATTTGACAAATCAAGTCTCTTGTTTCTCAGTGTCAAGCAAGAGTAAATGTTCTTCAAATATGCAAATACATGAATAATTACAACTTCTTAAAATATAATTTCATATATACAATTCTTGGTTTTGAATATGAACAATGTAAGATACAAAGATTAAGATAATTCAGAATTTTTACTACATTTTAAGTTCAGACAGTGTCATAGAAAAACTGATGCATCATTCTTCCAAGAGCCTAATTTTCTAGGAACTAATGGATGTGAACCTTTTCTCAGATGTAGCAAATTTTCCTTCAAAACAAAAATCATGCTTACAGGAAAGGTCATCTTCATTTCAGCTATAGATTAAGTATCATTTCATTGTTATTTCTTTCATTACATCCTGATTAATTTATTTAAGTTGATGTTGAGCAGAGGAGTTATGGTTTGGCATCTGCATGAGCATGAATTCATCTCTCAAAATATACAGGGTAGTCAGAATTATTTTTTTAACAATTACCTGTTAACACTTTACAACTTTTAACCTTTAAATAAGGAAAGAACCTCAAATTAAAATTAATAGCTTCTATCCTGCAATTTCTGTTCAACTCCAAGGCTCCATTTCTCCCTTCTTCCTCTGCCTTAGTTGTTTCAGTACAGATATTGACTTTGCAAGGAATATAAGATTTCATCCCATTTGTCCAGTCCACATGCCTTTGAAAACAAGGAGCCATGGTCAAGGTATAGATCACTGAAGGGGAAAGCTGGATTCTCATCATAGCTTTGCCTTGACAGTTTGTGAAATCTGTGTAGGATTCACTGAAGTTTATTTTCTGAAGGTATAAAGGGAAGAAAAATAACCCCTATTATTTTCTCAAGTGCTTTTGGGATTTAGAAATGTGAAATGGAATGTTAGACTGTGACATCCACAAAAAATATTCTTGATATTTCTGTAATCTCTGTAGGTACACTTAATAAGATGTAGTTTGATATGAACAAATATCAACATCAATATCAAAGATCAGAAATATCTTATATTATATGCATATAACTTAACAAAACAAGTAGTGTTTCATGCTGCTAAATATTGAAAACATTTTTAAAATTGGAGTTATCTTTAAATCAGGATTCTTCCACTCACCAGAAAGTTTGAATTTGCTTAGTCATTAATGGAAATGAAAAAAAAAATCTTTCTAGATTTTATTTTGCTAGGATGCTTTCATTTCACCATAGACTTTCTGTTCATACTGTAGGGTGATAAACATTGTAAGTTACCTTGTTCACCCTTGTATGCTCATTACACAGATAATTATTTCAAATGCTCATGTCAAACTCTAGATCTCTTATTCTTCAAACATAGGAAAGGGAATGTAGTATACCTAAAAAATCATTCCCCAGTCTGGATTCTGTGTAGCTCAAACAGTCCTGAGTCTCCTAAGCTGTGACATCTGGCCTTTCATCTCTTATGGAAAGATGGTCTAAGTTCTTGAACTGGGAGGTGATTCTTCTCCAAATTGTAAGAAAACCCAAGAATGCTCCATCCAACATTCATCTGTGCTCCTTTCTATGTCAAGTCTCTCTCACTGGATCACTCTGTTCACTGGAAGTTTTCTACTTGGGACTTTCTACTGTGACTTCCATAGGAAGAGTCTATTTAACTAAATTTATTTATTTAACTAAATTATTTAACTAAAGACAGCAGACACTGGGACAAGGGTGTGAGTAGGCACTAAAGCAGCTCCAATTAATCACCATCTCCTCCATCTCACCTGCCATGGTGAGATGAGAAGACATCAACAACCTTATTTCTCTTTTTCTGGTGTAAGTAGTTCAAGTTTCCTGGCTAGGAGGAAACAGTTTTGGTGCAAGGCTGCAAGAAGCTGCAGGAGTCAGGGAAATTGCTGGAAGCAGGGCTGCAGAGGAGGTGTAATATAGAGTCCTTGAGGAAAAGTCCTTGTTCATCCTCCCCAAACAGACTGAATGTGCCATGAGTGAAGTTTGAGTAGGAGAATGGAAAGTAACCCAGCTGATGGGAAAGTAGAGGAAAGGCTGGGAGCTGGAATGTGGGAATTCTCAGGGAGTGTCCTACACGGAGGCCACAACAGCTCTGCCAGAAGTCAGGCCAGGTCAGTTCTGTGAGGGACCAGGGAGCAGTGGCCATCACTCCAGAGGAGGCTGGATGTCAGCACACCCAGAGAGAGGCAATGCTGGAGGTCCAGGGAGAAGCAGCAGCAGGTGGGAGGATGAGCCAGGCAAAAACATGAAAGAGCCCCAACAATGACATTTGAGAACAATGGCTCTGAGAGAGGTTAAGTTATGGCTGAAGCTGCCCTGTTGGAAAGATTAATTAACCTTCATCACAAATTAATCACTTAGTGCTGAATTTAATCAGTAACCTTTCACTACACTATAATATAGGAATAATAATGTTTAAATTCTCTTATGAAGTTATATTCTGGTGTGGTCTTAAGCAAAGTAGAGTGGATATTTGGGAATATGTCTGGGTAAATATTCAAGATATTTCAAGATACACACTTTCAACAACTGACACTCATTAAAATATATTAATATATTAGAATATATGAAATATTAAAAATATATATCTGTATCTTTCCATTTTGAAAAAGATAAAAGCATCAAACAAGTTATTGATTTCATGTTCATTCAAATGTTTGTTAACAGAATCACAGAATACCAGGTTGGAACAGGTCCTCAGGAACAGGTCCTCAGGTCCAACCTTTCCTGGTAAATCATGGGAAAAGCGTGGTCTAGACAAGATGGCCCAGCTAAATATTAAAGGTGTCCAATGTTGGGGAATCCACCATTTCCCTGGAGAGGACTGTTCTCACTGTGAAAACTTTTCCCCTTGTGTCCAACCAGAGTCTCCCCAGAATTACCTTGTACCCTTTACACTTTACCTCTAATCTTTTCCATGTGACTGCTTCTGAAAAGGAAGTCTCCATCTTCTTTATAGCCACCTTATAAACACTGGAATATGGTGCCAGGGCCTTCTCTAAGTCTTCTTCCTTCAGGGCTAAGCACACCCAGATCTCTCAGCCATTCCTCATGAGGCTTCTCAGTCCTTGGATCATCTCTGGACCCCTTCTCTGGCCTCTCTCCATTGTGTTCACATCATTTTTGTGTAGGGGGACCAAAACTGAACATGGTGTCCCAGGTGTGGCCTGACAAGCACTGAGAAGCCTCCATCTCTGCTGGTGATGCCCCTGTTAAAGCATCCTCTTGGCTTTCTTTGCTGCAGCAACAAACAGGTTTTCTTGCCCTTATTTTCCAAAGTTTGGTAGATACAATGATGAGATTTTCAAGACATAAAGCTTCCTCTCTGTCATATAATCAGATCTTTACCTCCTCCTCCTCCTCCTCATTCTGGCTTGTAATGGGAAGTCGTAGCATCTCGTTTATAAAATCATCAAGGCAATTACATGACAACTCTTGCAGCCACTAGGAATCATGCTCTTTGTAAAATGTAAAACATTTAACTCTATATAGAATTGACTTTAATTAAATCTTGTCAAAGGAATAATTTTTCAAAGCACAAACCCCACAGCATGCAAGGGAATACAATTGTGCTTTTCTAAACAAAGGCACTTCATGTCAAATTAATTTCTTTCTAAATAGATTAATAACTGTCCCTTCTGTACCCCATTATATATCCCAAACTATGCATAGGGGAAATACAAACAGAACAAAACAACAACAAACAAAAAACAAATCAAACCAAACAAACACCAAGGAAAAAAAAAGAAAATAAAGAGATGAGATAAGGCTAACCAACTACTTTCATAAAAATTAATGATTATAAAAATGGAACAAAACTCCCTTTGTGCCAAGATGGGTATACTATCAGGAGATTAATAAGTCATAGACCCTTTCTCTCTCAAATCTGTTTCAGAGCAGGTTGTCATGACACTGGACCATCTGAAAAACAACTAAAAATCTTTATTAAAAACCTCAGATTATTTATGTGAATACAGTTGGAGCCTCAGTTCATTCCCTAACGGACTTGTAACTCACAATATGTGGAAAATATGTGGAAAAAACAGGTGGAATTCTCTCTTATCCCAAAGCACATCTCATACCATTCTAAACTTTAAACAGTTCCTCTTCTTCCATCAGTAGCTTACTGTGTTTGATTTTATTCATTTGAGATGTGTCAAACCCAAAACCAGAGTGTTTATTACATATATAAATATTTATGTCATGATTCACACAAACTCCCTGATTCCTCCTTTATGCTGTTCTTTTACACTGTACATAAGACAGGAAAAAACCCAAGTCCCAGAGCTGTCCAAGCTAAAGACAAAGAACCATAAAACATAAGTAGGGTGGAGACTTCCCACATCCCAGGTGCAATATGCAGTTCTCTTCTTTAGGAACAGGGCAAAGAAAGAGGAAAGAAAAATATGTTGCACTTTGGGGAACACAGGAAGTCTCATAGAAGTCTACAGCAGCTAGCAAAAGTAGCCTACAAATCCCAGGTAAATTATTATGTTCTCTGCTCAGATTTCTTCCTGTGTACAGTCCCTCTTTTCCTTCTGACTATATGTTTGTTTACATAGCTAAAACTGATGTTAATGAAAATCAGTTGTTTGTGTTCTCAGGTCACTAAAGGGAAATGTCAAATTTGTATTAACCTGCCCAGTCTCAGTTCTTTCCCTTTCCATTTCTGTTCTTTTCACTGAGTGAGGCAGGTATTTTGTTGGGGAAGAAAGACTGGTGAGTGTACATGTAGAGTTGGTAACACCCTCTATACCCACACAGCTTTGGAACTGAAATGGGAAGGGGCCAAAGAGATATGTTCGTTTTCTCATTTTTGACTTGTCTTTCCAATTTACAAGTCTTCCATCTGGGGCAAGGAGGTTCTTAACTTAAAGAGAGGATGTGTTTCTGGTTCCAGGTATAAGAGAACCCAACTCAGTTTCAAGGAGTTCCTGCTGTGATGAAAAGCATCATTCCCAGAGAACCCCTGTAAGAGAAGTTGGAGCTGCATATGAACTTCAGGAACAGATTCAATCTTGTTTTCACTTTGCCCACTCAAACCTCAGTCCCATGACAGCTGTTCTGACAAAGTTCCAGTGTAACAAATTTTGTTACTACTGCTTTTGGAGTGGTGTATTTATTTCAGGGCTAAATATGTTGTCTTTTCTTCACTCTTGTTCCATTAAACTGCTAAATCTTTTTGAGAAAATTCAACTGAGAATGGAAAGAGCAATTTCTAAAGATGCATAATTGAATGAATGCAAAGCAATGAAAATACACATAAAAGAAGCTATGGAAAAAAACTTGAGAGCTTTCTCTCTTACAAATGTCAGAAGTTCAAAAAAATCACTAAACAGGTGACAGGTTCTAGAAAGGCACCAAAATATGTACAGGAAATATTAATAAAAATGCACAGAAATCTAATGTAAATTCTCAAATTAAAAATAAGTAGGTGAAAGTATAAATTGTCCTCATTTCTGCTCTAAAGCCTCAAAACAGAGATCAATTTCATTATAAAACTCACGTTGTCTGCCTTACATAATGAAGGATTGCATTACATGTGATGAGGTGTTCAGCAGCTGTATTGTTCACAGACTGACAAGAAAAGAAAACATCTGATCACCATCTAGAAAAGATTTATCAACATGTAAAGAATATGTAAAGGCATAGAAGACAATCAAGACTGCAAGTCTTCATCTAAGGGGGGCCAACATCTTTCTTCATTACACACCCACAGCAAAAATAAAAACATACTAGAAACATCCCAGAGGTTTTTTAGCACACACACCAAAAAGCTCCAAACAAGCAAACAACCTCCATCCTCCTGTTGTAACCTATATTTAATTCACCTAGGAGTAAAAATAGCTGTTATTCACCATCTCAGATGCAATGAATAAGGGCAGGATCCTATCTCAGCACCAAGGTCTGTAGGCCTGCTGAGGATCAGTATGAAGGGCTCATAAAGATTTATCAGTGAGCAAATGAGCACTTGTAAAAAATCTTAAAGAAATGTATTTTGACTTTTTAATAGATAGATCCTTCTTATCCCACCAAATATGTGCCATACATAATTTATTTTTTTTAAACTTTTAGCTGTATTTCTTTCATCCTGTATTCTTCATATTTAATTTTATTTACTCCCTATGCTAGTGAAGCAGCAAAAATATTCTTAGGTCAAAAAAATACTAACAGAAACATTCACTCACTCTGAAAATAGTATTGAACCATAGGTTAATTCCAGCTACAAGAAGCTGATAAAAATGCAGTAGCATTAGGGAAGATAGCAGGATATAAGCAATGATCCTAAAATTTAAAGTGCTAAAAAAGTCTGGTAACAAGTCAACCACCTGCTACCTTGAAAGCAACAAATGAGCATATTTAAAATCCAGCTTGTTATTCAACTAATGTAAATTATTGGCTTGGTCTGGGAAACATATTCCAATTAGGAACTGTCACATGGGATTTTACAGCCACTCTTTAATTATTTTTTTCCAATATTACTCATAAAAACAATAGATTAAAAAGAAAAAGATTAAGCATTTTTCAAGGAAGCAGATATCCACAGCTATTGCTACCTAATCTTTTCTATGGAAATAAGGAGTGGAAATTGGCCAATGCTGAAAGTTATGTTCAGTCAGTAATGAAGTCAAGCAATGCACACATGCTCAGCAAATCTTCAAGTTATGCTTCCCACTGAAAACACAATCCACCCAATTCACAGACTTTTGTTTAAATGGTGCAAAAATGGACCTGAAAAACTTATCTAAGCTGACAGCTCTCAAATGTTTTCTTTTGTTAAAGTTGTACAGTGTCAGGAAATCTCCAGAATTCCCAGGAGATTTATTCCAGTATTACATTATGGTTACAGTTCAAATATTTTTCCAAATGTGTAAACCGATATTTTTCTTGCTGCAACTCAAACAGATTACTCCTTATCTACCCTGAATCTGTAGAAGAGGTCACCTCCCTTTCTTTACAACAAAACTTTATAACTGTGGGCAATAACTGCATCCCCATTCACAGTCTCAGCCATTCTTACATAAATCATATTGCCTCAACCACCTCCTCTTGGTCTGTGTCTTTCCTGTAGTCCTTTCAGTACCCAGAAAAGAACCATTCCTGGGAAAGGAACAGAGTAACAGACAGTGGAGTTATATCACTTTACAGATCCATATCTATAGTTAGATTTTCCCATTAATTTACAGTACCTTGTGTTGTCTTGAAGAGTTTTGTCTTATTTTCATATCATATCTTCAATCTGTACTTCAAAATAATTTTATTATGTCCCAGTTTCAGGTAGTCTGAAACAACAATAATTGAAGTGGTTAATAGAAGTACTTAACAACACAAGATTTAGATGTCTTACATTTGCACAAAACAAAACAACACAAAACATGAAATTTCTCTCTCTGCATATTTGTACAACCCCTTTTTCACCCACACTATAGTACCTTTCTCAAGAACATCTCAACAGCTTTTCTTGTAAGTAAGATGGGTGAATTAGTGCCAAAAGCTTTTCTGAAGCTAAGATGTATCAGATATACAATTTATTTCAGTAGAAAGACCTCTTACCTTCCAGAATTATTGAGGAAATTGAAGATAAGTGTCAGGTTTATAATCCCACTTTCCTTTCCCCTTTCCTACTTCTTCAAAGTTGCACACTCTATTTGTCTGGTTTCAGTCTTCTGGCATTTCATAAACCTTCCAGACATTATCAATGAGAACACTCTGAAATTACCTCAGATAGTACTTTACAAATCCTTGAATGAAAGAGTTCTCTAAGGGACTAATTATTTTCTTTTAGGGTCAATATGAGAAATTACACTTTAGGGAGAAAAACACCCCAGCATAAGCTCCCATCCTGTATCTCTACATTCCAGGACAGATAGGCTTAATGTTCACTTTGTGACAGCCGGGCACTGATCATAACAGCATGTCAGGACCACAGTGGCTCATAGAGAGCTCACCACTTGCAATTTGGGTTACACATGAAATGCAATGGAATACAGGAAAATCTCAGCAAAAAAAAAAAATTGTGTTAAACAAAATGTCATATTCATAAAATCATATATTTTTTTATTTCAAACTTGCTGGCAGGACGGAATAAGCACATTTTAAACCATGTTGTTTAATTTTCAACACTTCATTTTCAGTTCATCTGAATCACAGACTTTTCTTAATAAAACAAATAATTCCATATCACACAGGTGCCAATGAAACCTGGTTTATCTGGATTCATGCCTGTTTTTGACTGATTGTACCTTTTCTAAAATTTGAGAGTACTTACAAGGGTTGTCTCACATGTGAATTCTCTAGTGCTGCTGTGAATTTTTCTGCTGAAGAGCAGCCCCACAGAAAGGGCCCTGGGTGTCCTGGTCGATGAAAAGTTGAATCTGTGTCAGCAGTGCCCTGGGAGGGACATCCCTGTCCTGGGGGCATCAGGCACAGCATCACCAGCCAGGCAAGGGAGGGGGTTGTCCTGCTCTGCTCTGAGCTGGGGCGGCCTCACCTCCAGTGCTGGGGGCAGTTCTGGGTGCCACAATGTAAAAAAGACATTGAACCCTTAGAGAGTGTCCAAGAGAGGGTGAAGGGCCTTGAGGGGAAGCCTGTGACAAGGAGCTGAGGTCACTTGGTCTGTTCAGCCCAGAGGAGACTGAGGGGAGACCTCACTGCAGCTACAACTTCCTCGTGAGGGGGAGAGGAGGGGCAGACACTGATCTCTGCTCTGTGGTGACAGTGACAGGACCTGAGGGAATGGCCTGAAGTTCTGCCAGGGGATGTTTAGATTAGGTACCAGGAAGAGATTCTTCCCCCAGAGGGTGGTTGGGCACTGGAACAGGCTCCTCAAGGAAGTGAGCACAGCATCAGCCTGACAAGAGTTTAAGAAGCACTCAAGGGATGGTGCTGTGCAGAGCCAGAAATTAGACTTGGATGATCCTTGAGAGTCCCTTAGCACATTCTATAATTCTATGATCAAGAAGTCCATCCCGCAGCCTCTGCAGCAGACAAGATTCTTTGGCAGACATTCCTTCTCCTGTCCACAGCTTTCACTTTATTTTCATGACTTTATGAATTCTTTTCCTGCTGAAAGTCTAAATCAGATCATCTTCCCTTCAATAACTACAAAGAGAACTCAGAGAGAGTGAACGCTGCAATAAAATATCTTAAGTCAGATGAGACGATCCCACCTTTAGAATATTCTTATAATGGACATGGATAGTTTAATATTTTTCTGAACCATTCTTAACTTTCCTCTCTAAATCCCCAAGTGTCTTTTGATAAGAAAAGTCCTCCTGGCACAAAGATTGAAGACAGTGAAAAAGTAAAAATATTACATCCTGGAAAAGAATTTTCCTTGCCCTAGATTTCACCTTCAGTATCAGGAAACACAGAGAGAGAAAGAAAAGGCTTGGACACCTGAGGACTTGTCAGTTCAAAATCTTCAAACTAAATCCAATCTGCTCCTTCTGTGAGTTAATAACATGAGCTGTGGGAAATACCAGGAACAAGGTTTTGCAGACGAGTGGTAACCCTGGGATGACACAGCAGTGAGTTAGCACAGCAAGACAAGACATTCAGCAGATCTTTTTCATGAGTACAAGATTCAGCAGTGCAAGACAGAGGATTAGAAAATCAGCCAGCAGCTCACAAATGCTTCCAGGATATCATGTGCAGAAGTGTGCACATCAGATCTGTGTTCACAGGAAATAACATTTCTGCTAATTATTCCAGAAATGGAAACTAAACAGAAGTATATCTGCATAATCAAAATAGGGACTGACCAAGTTTTGGAATTTAAAAACAACTCTAACAAAATTTAAAAAAAAAAAAAAAAAAAACAAAACAAAAAGAAAAACAC
>VZRX01019253.1:0-35485 GCA_013398075.1 Notiomystis cincta | reverse complement strand
AAAAAAAAAAAAAACCAAAACAAAAAGAAAAACACCACAATTAGGTAGTGAAGTGCAGAATTTGTGCTGCCTATGAAAGGAAGTGTTTATGGATTATCACTGCTCATTGGACCTTCTTATCAAAACATCCCAATTAAAAAAAAAAAATTATCTTATTCTTTTTAACTGTCTGAATAAATAGCCTTTTTACACTAAGAAAATTGTTCCTGACTTTTACCTCATAAAGGCTGGTCTATATCTTACAGGTTTTTTGCAGAAATTTGGAATGTCAGATTTACAGTGGAGTCATTTCACTGCACCATTGTCTCCTGCAAATACACCTGATGCCTCTAAATGTTTTTATGAGATACATTTGTTTTCTTTAAAAGTGAAGGAAGGTAGTACACATGATGTGAGAAGATATATGTACACAGGAAAATAAAAAAAACCTCCATTCTTAACCCCTGAGGATGAGAGGCAGGGGTGAATTTGTTCCCACCCAAATGAGGGACCACACACAGACTGGCACTCAGAATCACCCCTCACCCCTGCAAACTGCTAAAACATGGCCACCCATTATTTGGAATATTTCTGCTTTAAAACAAAGCAAAAAACATGCTAGGGATCATGATAATGGTTCATCAGTATGGTCAGACAGTGCTCACACTGTCCCCTGGTCAGGCTTGGTTTGCTGCTATGGAGCCAGGCAGAGCCTGATAGGGAGCCACTGCAGACCAGCTGGATATTGGGATTGCATAGCTTCCCTTTCTGGAAACTAATTTCTCTTTCAAAGAAGCCTCAGCCAAGGAGCGGTACCAAAATCTGTTTTACAGGAGATAAGTAACACTGCTGAATTTTCTGACAGAGAAGCTATGATAAAATTGACTAATGACACAGAACAAAACGTGAGTGTTACATTCAAAACTGACAAAGCTTCAAATCAAAATCTATCTCTGACATGTCTTTGTTCTGACTAGGTCTGAAGGCTTTAATAATTTACTCATGTAAAATGGCTTTATTAATATTTAAGCTCAAAGATGGGTAGGCACGTAGAAAATAACGTTAAAACCACAGGGTATTTTTTCTTTGTTTCCCCTTTAGTCATGTTTTACAGATGTAAATATCAATGGAGATGTATTACATTCTGTATTTATGTTCTGCCTGGCATACTGGAGAGAACCTAAGTGACATATTCTACATGCTACATCATACAAGCCACTGCCTGGCTAGTTTCTCTGAAAATGTGACTGCTCAAATCCATGTGCTGCCACAGACACAGGATTGATATTTCCTTACCACACACATATTAACTTTCTCTATATGCAAAATCAACAGAAATTCTTCAAATTCCTTTACGTGTGAAATGAGCTTTATTTATTCTTTAGCTTAATTATAATCCAGGGAAAGACTTTATTTTTTTCCTTCAGAGGTAGTTTAAAATCAGAAACATTCATAAGAGCTAATTAGTGATTCTTTCACTGATATCCATTTCTTTGTTCAGGCAGGCACACAACTCCCAATCACAGGCACTCTTTTTGCACCAGCCTCTGCAGGACTGGCTTTCAATCACAGAGACAGCTAGGCAACAGAGCTAGATATTTTGGGTTTTTTCCAATGTCTAATTCAGAAATCAACATAGCTGTCCTCTTCCCTGAGAGAGTGATGAAGGCAGTCTCACTGAGCTTAAATGCACCTGTTAGCTGAACTCGCTCAGGTGGACTAATTGGCAAAGATAACTGTCATGCTATGTTAGGAATTCATTATTTCTGCAGACTGGCTGGTTGCAGGTTCAAGCTTTTATTGAGGAAAGTATTGCATGGGGGTTTTTTTTCATAAAATACAAGGAAGGAAGACAAAGTCTTCTGAAAGAAATATTCTTTTAATGTATTTAATCCTTAAACTAAGACTGAATCATTATAATTTTTATTGTGTAACATCATAAAATGAAAAGGTAGTATTTGGGATGAAATGGGAATAATCATCCAAATTAGCCATACATATTTAAGGAAATAAAAGGCAGAGAGCACAGGATGAAGTAATGGCATGCAATTGTCTTTACTTTTTGACATTTAGTGAGCTCCATGTCACAATATCAGCACAGGCTTCCCCCCAGTGCCTGCATATAGTTCAGGGGCTGGCTGATCCCCAGCAGACAATTTTTGTGCAGTCATCCTGTTCTGGGGGTGTCAGAGAATCCAGCTGGAGGAATATGATCTGTGCCATGCCAGCTGGCCTCAGGCCAGAAAGCAGCCCCTCTGTCATTTCATTTATCAGTCTGACTGTGGCTCTTAGTTTATAGAGGAAAGCACATGAGAAAATGTGATAAATAGTGGGATTCCTCCATGCTTCTTCCTTAGGACACAGAAAAGCTTGATGTCCTTAATAGAGGTAAACAAACCCAGATTTAGACCTAACAGAAGGCTCTTTGGGAAAGTCAGGACCATCAAGACATGTGCTTTATATGTTGATCCACAGGATATCACTGAATTTTTCCTTTCAGATTGTCACATCCCACCTGCTTTATCTCAAGAGCACTTTGTTTTTCTGTTTACTTCATACTCAGAAAACAGCTATGAAATTGTACTTAATCTTGAATCAGTTGAGTGCTACCTTGAAAGTTTCTTCCCCCAAATAGTCTGACAAATCCAAAGAAATTTAATTATTCATACCACTGGTGAAGGTATGGAGGGGATGAATTCTTTCTTCTGAGCCACTGAACTAACAGAGGTACAAAGGCAATTTGCTATATTCTATGAAGATGGCAATGCTTGACCATAGCAGAAATCCTGTAAAACTACAAACAACACATATAAACGTAGAAGAACAGCTCATCTACCCATGAGTGAGGTATGAAAGCAATTGCAGGGTCAGAATTGCAAAGTAAGGCTGGAACTGGCATTTGGAAGGGAAGGTGCCACACCACTCCTGATCCCACAGGATCGGTCTCTGGTCTGGCAGTCACCAGGCACGTGGAGTTGTCCTGCTGACACTTGTGGATGTGCAGACTGTGTGACAAAGTCTGCAGCTACTGAAGGAAGTAAGATCTCTGCAAAAATGTGTAGGAGCTGTATCACCAGCCCAGGACTTAATGACTTGTGAATGACCCCAGCATTTTCTCAGCAGTATAAAAGCACAGGCAATAAAGAGCAGACGTGTCAAGAACCAGTTAAACTTGGAGATTCATTTTCAGATATAAAGGCTTTTATGTCAAGGTCATCAGCTCAAATCCAGCTAATAGTGGGACATCCATCTACAGCAGTCCTTGTAGGCACTCATGGGAGGTGAGGCTTCCCCAGTTACTACCGAGGAAATTCCTAACACTGATATTCTCAAAGAGAAACACACTTTGCCATCCTCTTGCAGATCCCCTGAGCTTTAAGGATCACATCATGACACACAGATTTGTGTATGAATTGAGACTGTTTTACACAGCTGACATGGAGATCTTATACACATTCCATTTGTCTTAGAAACAAAATAGGTTCAGGCTCAAGTAAAGCCCACCCCAGGCATTGGAAGGGGGAAGCTGTTTAAACCACAACCACAGAGCTTGGCAATGGAAACCCACAGGAAACAGATCTGCAAACACTGCTGTGGGCACTGCTGTGGAGGAGGAGAACTGCACAGCCTAAAGCTGCACATGAAATTCATCCTAGGCTGCAGAAAGGCCCTTTTATTAACCTGTGCAGTGAAATGTTTAACAATGCCTGGAATTTTCCTCCAAAGGTTTTAGCCTGTATTTGCAAGTCAAATCTTATGGGTGGATAAAGTGTAGGAGACTGCAAGTAAACAAATGTACAGTAATCCAGAAGGGTGCAGTAAGTCACAGAAGAAAACTGACCCCAAATGATGGTGATGGTTTTTAGTCTATATTGTTTGATTATGTACCTACAGTAATAGAAGGCATATCTCTCTGCTTAAGAAACACAACTGACCTTTTGGACAGCAAATTATTACATGGCTAAAAATTAGAAATGCTTGGAAAAAAATTTGGAATGGGAAAAGAGAGTAATTAGTAATTATATCTATATAATGTATTTATAATTTAAACTAAGTTCTTTTAAGGATATATATTAATAATATATATTATCTTATTAATTATATATATTATATTATTATTATATATATATTATTAATATGTTGAAATTTTAGAAAGTATGTCCAGTGGAACCAACACTCCTGAAGGTAGACACAAATCCCAGAGTCATGAGTATTCAAGTTTTTGTTAATTCTAGTTCATATAATTTTTATTATTTGTAAGTGAAATAATACCTATCTATTCACTGCTGAATCACCTGGTAGCAAAACCAAAACAGACACTTAAAAATACCAGCCAGAAGTGAAGCTGCTTCTCCATCATCTTCCTCAAAGTGATACAAATATTAAACTAAGCATCCAGCTGCCACTTTACACATTTTACTATGAATAACTCTGGGAATCTGCACAAATCAATGAATATAATATGGTTCTATGTGCTACAGACATTCTTATTTCAGATCTGTCTCTTCATCATCTCTCCTCTAGATATATTGCTCTGGACTGAAAAAAACCCATATCCTAAATAGAAAGGAAAGCCTAGTTTCTTAAATTTCTTACTTTATGCAGAAGACTTTTGTCAAAGAAGATAAAAATTAAAGGTCTAAAATAATAAAAATATAATAAATTTACAAAAGACCTCTTCAGAAGACCTGTTCTTCTGGTTTATATATTCATGTTATATATTCATTCTTTTTAATACATTCATCCTCTTACACTATACAAAATGATAAATGAAGAGGTGTTCTAATGTCTCAAGCATGGATAAAAACAACAATAAAAATTCAATTTCTTTAAATCTTGTTTATAGTCAATAAACATTTCGCTAAGAAATCACTTAGTGCCCAATGATAAATTCACTAAACGTCTGCTAGAATTAACAAATATAAGTTTCAAAACAAATCCATATTGAAAAATATGAAATTTTTCAACAGCTCAGACAGTTACTTTAATGTTGTCACTCTTTAACTTTCATGTGACAAAACAATTAATGATCAGTAATACATTTTTAAATTATTTCAAAAGAAAATCAATATTATGATATCTCATCTAGAAAATGCTACTAATATTGTTTTCTTGTTTCCTACTCCTTCCTTTAAAATTGAAATTATCCTATTTGAAAGCCTAATATATTTCTCTTTGCTTCCCAATTTTCTCACATTCCATTTTCCCTTGCTGTGACTGAGAGATACAACATGAAACTGAATTTATGAAAACCAGAGCTTTTAAAGTCAGAATACGGAAAGTTTTAACATCTGTATATTTTTACAGGATTATCATACACTTCATTTTGCAACTCAATTTTGATTATTTTCCTCTGTCTTGGCATTACTGGCTGACTGCTAAATCAAACTAGCAAAAAAAATCTGTCTTTTATTTCTCCTCTGAGCTACACAGAGGTGCTTGGCTGTACAAACTTCAAGGAGGCTCCACACAGGAATCTCAAAGTGTGGTGTTGCAGATGCAGTGAAAAATTGTAAACAAACTGACCAGGAAGAAAGTCAAACAGAATCATCTTCTGCCTTTGGTATGAAATTGTCCTAATGCTGAAGCAGGAGGAGTGAGCCACATAACCTATTTCACTCAAATTATTTGGATTATATTATCCCATACTGCATAAAGATTTATATTTCTCAGATTTGGCAGAATCCCAATGTCAATGTCACATATTGACACAAGAGTGTCAATGCTACACTCTTTGTATTTATGTTTAAAATTACCTGACTGTATTTGGAAGTAGTTTCAATTTGCAGTAAAACATGCTAAAAAGAGTGAAACCATCTGCTTATGAAAACAAGTATACAGCTATCTTATATTCCATGTGACAAGAACAAACCACTTTTATTTTTCTCCATTTAATCATCTTTCCAGCATTGTCTCCTGGCTCGTTTCTTCTTTCTCCTCACATTCTCACACCTTCAGCTTTTATAAATTCAATTTTCAAGTCCATGCATTATATGGCTATTCAGCCATCCACTTCTTTGACTTTTACCTCCCCATTTGTTTATAAATCTGAGACCTGATCTCCCACACACCAAAACAACTGACAGCCTGAGCACTTTCTTTAGCAGGGAGTTTCTGTTTTTTACCCCTCTCTTGTATTCTTTATTTGGAGGAGAAGGTATCAGACCAGAAGATTTAGTTCTGCAGGGAACACAGGAAAAAAAAAATGAGCTGGGAGAAATTAGTGGACTGGAATTGAAGAATTAGCCCTTGACAAATACAGTCAAAATGTTTATTAGAATAGGCCATAGTCCAGTTTTTAGGTAAATTTACCGTCCCATAGCATTTAAAATTCCTAATCCTAGGCTACAGCTCCTCCTAGTCTGGAGTCTGAAATTTCTGAATTACCCTAAATCAGAGATCAAAATATATTTCAATCCAACTCTATCATAGAGCCTAAACTTAAGGCAGTGTTTTTCACAATGAGTGGCTAAGATAGGATTCCCCTGAAGAATTTGGAGTCAGTGTTTCTGGAAATATTCATATCTCAGCTGGAGAAGGCTCCAAATAAACTGATCCAGTTTTGGGAATGGCTCCACTTTGAGAAGTGGGTTGAACAAGATGACCTCTGAAGGCATCCTCCAACCTAAATTATAATACTTTTATAACTGAGAGATGGTTGAGGAGGTGACCATAAGCATGTCTGTATTCTTATGTGCTTCTGCTTGGAGACAGTGCAAGGAAGACTGAACATTGCAAGGCTGTGGATTCTAAACATCCAGCTTCCAAAATGAATGGAGGACTACATTTCCTTCATCTGCCAAGAAGCAGGACAATACATAAAGTGACACACTGGAAGGTGGAAGTGTCTTCCTGGAACAGCAACAAACCCAAACCAGAACTCTCAAACAGCTGTTTTTGTCACAGAAGGCTTTAGCCCCTGAGGACACAGGGATTTGGTGGCCTTTCCGTCTGAGATGGAACGCACAAAACATGAAGAGCCCAAAGCAACTCAAATCATAAAATTATATAGATGTTAAGGTTGGAAAAGACCTTTGAGATCATCAAGTCTAATCATCAACAGAGCACCATCACCATGTCAGACATCAGGAAAAAATTCTTCACTGAAAGAGACACTGGAATCATCTGCCCAGACAGGTGGTGGAGTCACCATCCCTGGATGTGTTTTAACAAAGCCTGGACATGGCACTCAGGTTTAGTTGATGAAGAGGTGTTAGGTCATAGGTTGGACTTGATGATCTCAAAGGTCTTTTCCAGCCTAGTTCATTCTGTGATTCTGTGGGTTTGTAAACCATGTCCTCCAGTACCACCTCCATACCTTTTTCCAACACTTTCAGGGATGGTGACTCCACTACTTCCCTGGGCAGAAAATTCCAATGCTTTACAAGCTTTTCAGTGAAGAAATTGTTGCTAACACCTAATCTAAACCTCCGTTGTAACAACTTGAGGCCACCTCCTCTTGTCCTGCCCCTTGCTACTTGGGAGAAGAGCCCTACCTCCACCATACTACACACTCCTTTCAGGGAGTTGTAGAGCAAAAAGGTCTCCCCTGAATCTGCTTCTTCTCCAGGCTAAACACTCCCAGCTCCCCCAGCTGCTCCTCAGACAACTCCTCTCATCAAAATATAAAATTATTTTCATGAAGGCCTTGTTTCATACCAGATAGAGATCAACTCCACAATGGTGTGAACAACTGAAGCCCTCTGAGCTGTCACTGTACTGATTTGAGCATTTAGCTATTGAAACCAACACATGGAGCACAGTAAGGGCACTTTGATTTGCTCACTTCAAAGTAGGTATAGGATGAGAACATACATGAGAAAAGTACCTTCTCTTCTAATGAGTTTTGGTCTTCCACTTGTAAAGTTTCACTTGTAGAAGCCTATATTCAATCATTCCTTGAGAAAAAAGATAGTGAAACAAAGCCTGCTGGCTCTGAAATGTCCCTTTAGGAATTAGATTATCAGAGCCTGCTTATTGAGATATCTTTTGTGATGATGATTTATGCTGACAGTTTTAAATTGGAGGGTGCAGTTGACTGGAATGAGCCAATTCAATTTATAAATGCAGACTGCAGGAAAGAAACAGCTTTTTTCAGGTCCAAAATTAATTTTATTCTACCTTAATTAGGAGAATTTGTAAAGCAAACGTAGGGAAACAGCTTCTAATTTACAGTAAGAAAAAGTAGAAACAAGTAGTTTTTAAGATCAGTCTTTAAAACAAGAAATAGACTGAGACTGTTGTTCATTATTCAATATATATGCTTCTGTATTTATCATGCAAATTCTCTGGAATTAGATTAGAAAGCTCAGTTCATTTTCAATTGCTTCAGCAGCAGAAAAAAAAGCTAAACTAATGTCAGTGCATATGACATGGGCATGAATTACTTTTTTACACTTTAATATTGATATTTAGGGGAATGTTAATCCTCATGGCAAGATCCAGTCTGGCGGATTATTTCTCAGCAAGTAGCAAAAAATCTTGCACAGAAAAGAAACACTAAATCCTCTTAAATACTGGTAAATGACATTGTTTATGAGATGATCCCCTGCTTCACTGGCAGAAGAGTCTTTGAAAGGAGAGAACACGAGCATTCAGAGTTAACAAATCAGGCTGTACAAGCAGAATGTGCACAAGATTTATATTCTCTGTGATGGGAAGAAGGACATATTTCATGTATACTAACTTGCAAATTATAGCCAGTCCTTGGCATAACTGCAGTAATAGATTCACCCTCCATCAACAGATCTGTGACCAGAAGGACATCTGCATACACTAATAGAAATAATGCAGATGCTGGCTAGCAACAGCAGTTTATGTCCTAGAAGAACATTAAATTAGAGGATATTGCTCTCATGAGACCTAGTCTGGAGTTCTGCATCCACCTCTGGGGTTCCCAGCACAGGAAGGACATGGACCTGTCAGAGAAAGTCCAGAGGAGGCCACCAAGATGGTCAGAGGGATTGAGCACCTCTGCTGTCAGGAAAAGCTGAGAGAACTGGGATTGTTCAGCCTGGTGAAGAGAAGGCTTCACAATGGCCTAGTTCCACCTTCCAGCATCTGAAGGGAGCCTACAAGAAAGATGGAGAGAGGCTCTATACAAGAGCCTGTAGTTACAGGACAAGGGGTATGGCTTCAAGAAAGAGAGTAGGTTTAGATTAGATATTAGGAAGACATTCTTTACTGCGAGGGTGGTGAGACACTAGAATAGGTTGTCCAAATAAGTTGTGGATGCCCCAGCCCTGGAAGTTTCCAAGGCCAGGCTGGATGGGGCTCTGAGAAACCTGGTCCAGTGGAAGCTGTCCCTGTCCATGGCAGGGGAGTTGTAACTAGATCATATTTCAGGTCCCTTCCAACCCAAACCATTCTATGATTCTATGACATCATACATTCAACTTCTTTCCTATTTCACTATAACCTGTATAGAGGAATAATACTAAATTAGGCTTAATTCCTTAAAGTCATGGGAATTGGAATGGCACTCTGCTTAAGACAGAATTCTTTGACTGTTTAAGGGTTTTCTTTAGTAACAGATTTTTGTTTTTTAATTTCAGCTCAAACAGCATCAAAATTCAATACAGTGAAATCAACATGGATATGTTGAGTGTGCCTTCATCCCAGGAAGAAGAGAGCTATTCCCTTCCATCAACCTGGTGTAGGAGGTACATAGGATTAAATAGTAAAAGAGATTTCCCAAAATCAAAATAATTATGATGCAAAATTAGGTCTTCGAAGAGGATGAAGAAATGGCAGTGACCTTGAAATTGGCACAGTGAGGCACCATGATTTCAAAACGTGCCACATGAAAACTTGGAGCCTTGCCCTGAGCTCCTCCACTGAGCTGAAACACATTTATTAGTTTGGTTCACTTTGCTCTGATGCTGCTGGAATTGAGGAGCAGTCAAGCTGAGAATCATGACGAAAATTAAATAAATACAAAAGCCTGCACTATATTAAAATATTCAGCAATGTCTACAAGAGTTCATACTGAAAACCACATTTTGTGCTGGTGTTTCCAATGGCTTTGTGACCTCCTTTGAAGTAACGCTTGTGACTTGGCTATGGCAGTTTGGGGCCAGAGGCAAACTGGAAGTCTATAGGCAAGGACAGGATGAACCATAACTGCTCTCCAGCATTCAAACTTTGTCCTCATCAGATTTTTTCATTAAAAGTCGTTTTTTTGTTCAAGGCAACAGCAAGGATGATTGTCGTGCATTTGTGTGCATACAACTGTCTGACAAAGGAAACAGCTTGCTCCTGAAGCTCATACCTTTCCCAATCACACAGAAACTAAGATAACATTTTCTTTTGCTTAAATAAAAGGGCAAGCAATGACAATAGCTGCTAAAAAATTACTATAGGAAGATGATAACCATGAGAAGAAGAAAGCATTCCTATTATCACAGCATTTCATAGGGGAAATAACAATCTCAGAAGTAATACAGATCAAAAATCATGTTATTTGTCTGCCATTTATCAAGAAATACAAGTTTTACAGCATTTCCCCACAGCCAGAGGTTATTAGAAGGTTGCTAAATTATAAAAACCCTCTGGAATTCCCACCACCTCTCTCTACCTTAATGAAAAGACATACCACCACTTCTAGGGTAAGAGGTAAGGTTGCACTTCTTCCCCCAGGGATTCTGTGAAGGAAGCTGAAGAGATGCCAGAGTGAACAGAGCAGAAGAAAGCTAATTTTGCACATTCTGGGACTTTGCAATGCCAATATATGCTCTTCTAAACATACATTTCAAATACGTACCTGGGTCCACTTAAAAGCACCATAAAAGCAGGACCAAAGCCAGGCAGCAGCAACACCTGAATGAGGCAGGAATGTGGCACACAGAGCCCGAGAAACAAACCTCCAGAGCTGAGACATGCTGCAGAAAGTTGCCTCTTGACCTGGGAAAGATGAGGAAGAGCAGCTTGTTGGGGCTCTGCAGCATCTCTGTGTGACTAGGAGCCTTGCTTGCTCTGTTTGGGGCTGGCAGGTTTCAGAACTCTTTTTTTTCATGCCCAGAGCAGTCTGTGGCAGCTGCAGGACTGTACATATTTGTCATCATGTCTGCTGAACACACTTAAGTGTGCCAGTCTCCATTATATTGTCACCTTCAGGTAGGTTCAGGTCAAACAACACACACAATCCACATTTTTGTGTAGGAAGACAAAAGTGTTCTCTGAGACTACCAAAAATAAGAAGCTTTCATCATCAAACTCTTTTGGCAGCCATAAGTTCTGCCCTACAATGACATTATATTATAAAAAACCCAAACAAATAAACAAAAATCAATCCTCCCATCCCTAAAAACCCAAAACAACCAGATACTTGGGAAGGTGCATCAACTGGCAGTCCTAGGTTGTTGCCAGCCCCAAGATCACAGCCACCCCTCTCCTTATGCAGAGAAACAGTGATAGACAAGAGGCAAAACAGATTCAACCATCTGGGACATTCAACAACATTGCTCTGGAGAATGATTTCACAGTAGTTGCAGACTTCTTTTTTAGTGATCATCTTTCTCATTTTATTTGTTTTGTATCCTTCCTTTTAAAATTAAAGTCAGAAATAAACAAACCAAAGTTACCTCTGAAACAAGTGAACCTCCAGAATAGCTTTCATGGCTCATTATTTATTAATCTATCCCCACATTATCAATTAATTTAGTTTTATTCTTTGATATTTTTCAAAGAACAAGGATAGAAATAAGCATTGCAATGCACACATGAGACAAGATATTTAAGATTCCTTGTAAATTAACATTGGGAAAACACCTCTTACATTTTCTTATTTTTCTGTAATTATTCCTGTATTTTAGTAATTTATTACAACTTTAAATATTTAAGATTTCTACCTTTTCTTCTCCAGCTGATTCAGCTCTGAGGATCAACCTTTGCTACAGTTACCAGGTAAGGTGGAACCCATTTCATTCTAGAACACTACAAAACTTCTCCAGGAGGTTCTGGTAGCAAATGCTCCAAAAATTAAAACACACAACATTATTAAGACTTCGTCAAAATTCAGTTTAAGCAACCAGGTAAGGGGAGACCACCATTATAACTCTTTTGAATTTTTGATATCCCTGGACTATTGGTATTGATATGATATGCTAAGCTTCCTAATATCTGTAGCAAGTTTGTAGGAAAATAGAATTTGAGAATGTTATTTTATATTATTTAAAAATTGAGAGAAAAATCAAATATTTAGTAAGATTCTAAATATTATGTCATCTTACAAATAAAAAAGCTCACTATTCCCTGTAGAGTCCTTAAAAACAGCTTTTTCAGAAATTTGAAGGCTTCTTATCAACAGAAATTATTGAATACTCATTTGCAAATAAATTGAAATGAACTGCAAATTGGAATTCATTTGCTACAGTATTAAATAAGTATTTTTTCAAGCCTATCCTAATCAAAAGTTTAAAAATGAAATGTAAATTACTATAATAAAAATACTAAGATCTTACAGTATTTCTCATCCACAGTTCTAAAAGTATTTGGAAAGATGCTTTTTAACAACTTCAATTTATCAGGCAACTTACTGGAACCAAGACCTTGAATTTAATTCACTTGAGTCTAAATAATGCCTACAGAGATATGCTATCATATATATATATATATGTAAATGTATATGTAGTGTTTATTATTGATACACAAAATTGAATATAGTCATGTTACCATGGAGCCCATATTATTGTTATTAATTATACAGAACACAACAGCATTAGACAAGCCAAGGGGAGGCAAACATCAACTGCTTTTCCTCTAAACTCTCATCTCCTCTGATGCTGAATTTTAAGCACCAGCTCCTCTGTCATTTTTTAAATACTGCCAAAGAAAATTTCTTTAGCATGAAAAGACTTTGCTTGAATCCAAACAAAATCATAATAGTCACACTAACTGGTATTACTGAAGTGCTTTTCATCAGAAAAGGAACATTTTACTTTATTTTCAGGAGGTTCATACAGATTTGGTTAAGCACATATGAAATGGATAATGTAATTTCCTTCCAGCCACAGAATAAACTTCCAAAAGCAGAATCCTCATGTTTTTCTTTCTTATTCTTCTTTAATGCTTCTAAGATTTTGAAAACCATAAAACTAGTTTTGAAGATACCATGAAGATGTTCCTCACCTCAGAAATTAAAAATAAGTAACAAGCAACAGAGATGCATCACAAAATTAGTTAGAGGCTAAAGCACAGACCAAGATCCATTGTCAGCTCTGCTGGGTCTGTCCTGTCAGTGCTGGTGCTCAGCCACCCTCACTGAGGAAGGTGTTCCCTGATGTTCAGGTGGGCTGTGCTGTGTTTCAGTTTGTGTCTCTTGGCTCCTGTCCTTATCCCCCTGGAAATGGGGAGCCTGTGACTGGACACAGAGCTTTGGCTGCTGCCACACCAGTGCCCAGCCCAGGGGAAGGTCACCTCCCTCATCCCCCCAGCAGCACTCCTGGGTGCAGCCAGGGGACCTTTGGTGTTGGCTCCTGCTCAATCTGGTATTCATGAAAGCTCCAAAGTCCTTTGCTGCAGAGGTGCTTCCCTGGTGGTCACCTTTCCTGCTGGCACACAGGCCATTCCAACAATTCCCAGTTCTCATTTCTAGGTTTTCTACTTAAAGAGAAAAGTTGGGGATTATCTGTACATGGTGTCTTTTGAATTTTGCCACTAGGCATTTAAATTTTTAGGAAAGGTAAAGGAGAGAAAATGACAACACAATTCTGTAGCAAACTCTAAATCCAAAATTATTTGAGAGGCAAAGATGGCTAATGACACAAAACTGGCCACTTCAGATAAAACCCACCTGTTACTCCTGGTAATGTTTATTGGTATAACAATAAGGATTTACCCCAAAGAGGGTGTCCCTGTGATATTTAGCCAAGCCTAACCCGATGTGATGCTGCTGCCTGGTACGAGGGCTGGACAGGGGACGTGTGGGAGGCTCTGCTGCTGGGGCAGAGGGGTCTGGGGCTGTGCTGGCAGCCAGCTCACACTGCAGCCAGCTCAGCTCAGCCTGCTGGGCCTCCTCCCACAGAAACACTGCAGCAGCTTTAATTCCTCTAGAAAGCATGACATTGCCTACAAGATTCCCAGACTGAATGCCACAAAAAGCAGTTTTCTAGACAGATTCCTTCTCTTTCCTTTGAAACAATCTCCATGTGTCTTGCCTGTATACTCTTCCCCCCAGGACTCCTGCCTTGCTGGGCAGGCATGCATACACAAACTAGATGAGCTTTAAAAGTTTTACCCAACATGTTTATAATTATTACAGTTGTCTCCTGTTTAGAACACAGCTTTTTTAAAGACTCCAATGTTATAAACCAGACATGCAAAGCAAAGCAGCCATATCTTCTTACTCCCAGACACCTGCCAGCCCCATGCCTCTGCTCCTGCCTTGAGAGCAGGGGAAAGGCAGCTTTCCTCCTCTGTCAGGTGTCAGAGCAGGTGAATCATTTCATCTCTCCTTGCTTCTTCTCCTTTCTCTTGTCTACTTAACCTCTGGAATAATAATTGCTTTTGTGACATACAAGACACACATTACACACTGTGTCTGGATCCCAAGTACAGGAAAAGGAAGGAGCCATCAGGACTCTCAATATTCCTCCCTTTTCAATTTCTTGGAGCTGGCTTACAATGCTTACAACTGCTTTCCTGCTACAGGTAGGATTTTTTCTCCAGGATACTCTTATTGGGTGACTGCAGAATCAGCTATGAACAACAGAATAGGATTCAGCCTTAGGAGACAGTAAAACCTTTCCTAAATAGCTCTGCTATATGGGGGGCTCCATGGCCAGCCAAAATGGCATTAGTTTTATGCTACAAGATTGCTGCATTATCAAAGTAAAGGGTTATTTCTACTAAATATAAATCAATACATTTCTTGAAGTTATGGTGTTAATAATCTTTTTCCATGTCTTAGCTCATGTCTCAAAGTAAACCTTATATTCTTGACCTCTCTCAGTTACAAAACTGCAAAAACACATCCTAATATTAGTGAGCAGTGAAATCTCTAAATGGAAACAATTATGTAAGTAAATCACACAAGTACAGGTAATGTAACCTGAAAGCATGATGTAGTTTTTTTCTGCTGATAAAATCGTAGGAAGTGGGCAAAATAATTCAAAGAGTAGCCTTGAAAACTGTCCATATAAATTAATACAGGACAGATACTGAAGAATGAGCACCTTCTAACTGACTTTACGTGTGAGTAACAGTACCTGGTAAGGTAGAATGTTATCTACATGCCTTCATCTACATCTGTGTGCAGAAGAGCATGGAATCTAAGATGAGAGTAAATTAGAGATAGGAGCTGAAAGAAAGAATTTTGGAGATCAGCCCACCTGACAAGATGCTACTCCATATATTTACTGCAGAAACTTTTATATGAGTTTTAGTAAAGGTTTGTCATCTGAGAGAAAATACCAATTAAAAGTAATGAAAAGTTAAAAGAAATAACTTTTTAAAAATTTTGTTCATGTTCTTAATCATATCCACTGTGTTAAAAAAATATCTCTGACTAAGCCAGAGCCTTTGATGTATTGATAGTTGTACATTTACCTGTAAAAATAAAACCTTTTCAGTCCTCTATTTGCTCCACTCAGGAATGTCTTATTCCCAAATTCCAAAACACCTCATAGTCTTCTTTTGCAGGACTTTCATCTGCCTAAGCTTCTCACCACAAGACAGCTACTAATCAATCATAAGTGCTCAGTAATTTCATTGCATTTGTGAAGAATTAAATGACAAATCAACTGAATCAGCAATGTTAGATGAAAATTATCTTCTTATCCTAATCCCTACTATCCTCATCCAGCACCCAAGGATCAAGCTTATCTTTTCTGCTAGGGCAGAATAGTGAAAAACTGGACATTTTATGTGACAAAACATGTTATTAAAAACTTGAAAAATCATTTAGTTCTAAATAAATTTCATATTTATTATAACCATAGCAAATATATATTCTAACTAGGTAGAAAAAAACACTGCTGCCTCGCTTGACTTCACTGCATGAAGCACCTTAGCCCAGGAAACAAGAACTTCCAGCCAAATGATTCTTTGTTCAACTTATTCATGGAAGACTGAGTTTGTCTAACACTCACTTTGTCTCTTTTCAGGCTGCTGTTTTAAGACACTTGTGGCTGTCCCAGATAGTTGCTGGCTGACAGAATTAGTGCCCTCAAGGGAAGATGAACAATTTCAATTTTACAACCATTTTTGGCTGAAGCACCAGACCAGGGTACTGCCATTTTTCAGAAACAAGGCCTTTAGTTTTAAATCATTCACTTAACCACTGGCTGAGCTCCAGGATTTTCTTTTCTTCACCTACTTTGATTTGTGAGAAAGAATGGATCACCAAGAGGATCCTCTGGATATTCCTTTTGTAAGATCCCTAAAGTCACGTAATTAGTTCCAGCATAAGATTCTTTTTCTTACTGCAGAAGGCAACTTGAACTTACAAAGGTCCCTTGCCTCATTTCATTTGCACTGCACTTAAGACAAATGTTGAATACAAGAGTAAATCAGGTTCTTGCTGCATACTTTACCACTGGGTTCACTTTATAGGGAATAGACTTTCACTCCTTGCTCTTTCAAGTGAATCATTACTCAGATATGTCTCTGCCTGCTCCTCTTTACAAAAATACGAGGGATAGTTTTGAAGCAGGCTCAATAGTAGTTTGGAATGGTGTCAGAAATCTGGGGGATTTTATTATTATGCATGTATTGGGCATTCCAAACATAAACAGTGCAAAATTTGCTATCTTATTCATGGTGAAGTCATGCTGACCTCTTAGTAAAATGCAGTGTGCTTAGTGGCTATCAAATCCATTTTAAATCTTGAGTCACATATAAAGTCACTGTGTCTTATAATTCTAATGTGCCCATTCCCACCCTGATTGTATTGAGGGGTTGTCCCCCCCTGCTCCTTCTGACTTTGTTTATCAGCCAAGCACACTTGCTGCTGTCACTAGTAAGTACTAATAACAGTAAATGGTACGTGATCAGTGCACATCTCTGATGGAAACTCTTTTCTCCTGCAGAAGAATCCTCAGGTCTGAAATCCCTTCTCTGTCCATCAGCAGACAATGTGTTTGTGCATAAACCAGTGGAAGGGACCCTTGGGCTCTGCTGGGGCCTCCTGCCACAGCCACACAAAGGTAGTTAATAAGAGGTGCCTGCAAGCCTGGCTGACATGGTGGGACTGAAGGGGAGCTTTGAGGCAGCACAGGCTCATTTACATGTAGCTTACATTTCATTTTAAAAGAAGTCCAATTCTCTTAAACCTTTCTGAACTGGTAAACCTAAACTGTTGACAACAAAAGTAATTGCTATATGTAGATTAACCCCAACTCTTTGTAAAGTTCAACTGCATTTCCAGCTCTGTTTTCCACAACGTAAGCATTCCAGCAGATCTGCATTTGGTTGCACAGATGGTCTCTCAAAAAAACCACCACAACAAAAACTATTCATTGTTAATATGTTTCTGGTGCCAAGACACACAGAAGGTTTATATGCCACTATGGAAAGGTAAGACTGAACTAGAGCTGTTTCTCAGGTAATAAAATCATCTTTTATTTCATCTTCTCTTTCACAAGGGTAGCTGCTACCTGGATCTCACTAGGTGTTCCATGGACAATATAAAGGAACCTTCTTTCCAGAAGCATCTGCACTTCTAACTAGTTTCTTAAACTAAACTAATTTCTCATGACCATTCTTGACTTCTCTAACAACCTGTCCAAAATCCTGTAAATCACAGCCACAGCAATCTGATGAGAAACAAAGCTGTACTCTGTGTTCAGAGAGCAGAGCCAGGTTATTCCCTGCAAGGGGCATAGCCCTGTGCTTGGGGGCAGGCAGGCTCTACTCTCAGATATTAAAAGCTCTGGTTTTAAACACACTCCTGTCAAGACAGCACATACTTTTATAAATCTAATCCTCATCCAAGTCTGAAATCAAATGTCACCTGCTCAATGCAGAACTCTTATCTATTGGGACAGGCCAGGTGNATTCTTTCTCCCGAACCCGTGAGGGGTGGGTGCTGCCGGGACCTGCTTGCTTGGCTGGCAGGAGAGAGGAGAGAGACTCCCTTCCGGGTTGTTTCCTCCTCGATTTGTGTCTAAACCGGCACACCCAGTAAGTCTGAAAAGGTTTTGTGAATACAAATAAACATTTGTTTTAACCAAGACTGGGGAGAGGTTTAAGAAAGTGCTAAGTCATGAAATCTCTTGTTTCTGCCAGGACAGCATCCATGAGCATGGACATTCACTACACACAGTCCTCTTTGTTAATATTTGCAGCCCCCAAAGTTTTTGAGAGTACTTTAGCATCAAAGGAGCACAAAGCCAACTACCCTTTGTGCCAAGGTGTCAGGCAGGAAGGAGACCAAGGATGGAGTGTCATTTCGAAGTGACAGATGGCTGTGGCCACTGAAGTCACTTCCTCCTCCTCCTCCCCAGCTGTGCAGGCACTGCTGGCAGCCTCTCAGCATGTACCCAGCACCTCCTTTCTATTTCACCAGAACAATTAAACCAGTTAACTTGTAATTCCTTTTGCTCCTGGCACATCGTGCATGTGGTTCCACAACTATTCCACAATGCTCAGGGAAATCCTTGGGATTTCCTTTTCAGTTGCAGTGTGAATGGCTGGCTCTGTCTCTGTGTGCCTGTGACAAGAGCCATCAGCACGGGCCAGGCGGTGTCTCCTCCCCGTGTGAGGTGCGCGCTGGGGACGTGGCAGGGCTGTCCCCTTGGCAAGGGAGTGTGGTCCTCTGTCAGCACAGCAGGGGACACTTACAGCACCATAAGGAAAAAAAGGGAAAGCCACAGAAAGCTTCTGTAGCCCAGGAAAATTCAGAGTGCAGGCACAAGACAGGGTTGCATAAGAGTCACAAAAATCCCAGAAGATGCCAGTGGCCTTTCTTAGCCACAACAGCTGTTCTCACCTCATGTCAGGACCCAAATCCTCCCTGGAATATTTTTGTGTACTATACACATTTTAGAAAAAAAATAAATCAGTAGAAGTACCTTCATGTAAAGCAGTAGCCTGACAATTTCAGAGCCTACCTTGTCAGCTTAAAACTATTATTTCTCTCATTCTCATCAGATGGTCTGAATTCTGCATGTGCCATAGATAGGATCCCTTTTCATTCATCAAGAAAAATTCAGCAGTAAGAAGCCAAATGCTGAACTGTGACTTTTTTTGCCACAAAAATTCCATTTGCTCCCTGGGAGAGGTAGTTCAGTCACAAAGAGCATGCTGAAATTGTGGGGGGCAGCTGGGTGGAAGGAGATGTTTGTGGATGGTTAATCCACACTCATCTTCTCTGTCTGCTGTGACTCTTTGCAACCTGGCAGACAAGGAAAAAAAAGAAGAAACAAAATTAAATGGCATTCCCACCCTCCCTATCTCCATAATCTGATCTAGTGTTTATGGATTTTGTGGCTGCAAAAAGGGATATTCAATATGGGTACCATTTATTTTTCTTGCAAGTACTTAACTTTTGAATCCTGTATTTATCATAGTGTGTGGCCTTGCACAGATAGATAAACCATTGTACTCCACATAGGAATGTATACATAAATCACCACTTTCCACAATTAGCAAGTTCATTTTGGCCTGAAAAATGTTCCAAATCATTAACTAAATGGTTTTCAATACATTCCAGCTGTACTGCTCTGAGTGTACTGGGGCAGAAATACAGCAATACACTAAAACCTGCAGAACTTCTCCTTTATAAAGCAAGAATAGAATTCATTTTAGAATAATCAATTAATTACTTGTCCAGATCTTGTGTCCACTCTATTGGTCAATTCATTAAAAAAAATAAGATGTTGAAGCAGAGGAGGTTTTAGTGGATGGAAGCAGATATTGTTTAACCCAAATCACACATTGCACCTTTCTGAAAACAAAATTAATTTCAGTGATTAAATAATTACTCAAAAAGCAGATAGCTCCATTTATTTAGAACAGCACAAACCTCTGACTTTCCACTCAATCTGAAATTCACAGGAATAGCAATGCAGACCTGGGAAACACAGACTGAGTCTCAAAATTCAGTGTTTTCCTGCTCTAGCCTGTGATCACTTTTCCTGTGGTCCTGACCCCCATCATTGGCTGCAGAGCTCTGGGCCTTGTGCTCATGTCCTCAGCCCTGGCTGTATTTGGAGGGGGCTGATAAGAAAGATAGGGACAGATTTTATAGCAGATAGGACAAAGGGTAATGCTTTTAAACTGCTGGAGGGTAGGTGTAGATCAGATATAAGGAATGTGGTTTTTACAGTGAGGGGGGTGAGACACTGGCACAGGCTGCACAGAGAGATGGTGGATACCTCACCCTGGAAGTGTTCAAGGTCAGGCTGGACAGGGCTCTGAATGACCTGATCTGGTTGAAGATGTCCTTGCTTGCTGCAGAAGGCTTGGACTAAGTGACCTTCAAAGGTCCCTTCCAGCCCAAACTATTCAATATTCTGTGAACCTGACCCATCTGTTGAGGACAAACACTAAACCTCCTGAGACACTCAGCTGTGCAGAGGAACCTCCCCCCAGGTCACTGAAAGCTTCTGGAGGGCAGTGCAGGTCTCAGCACTGCACAGAAATTGTCACTTGATCAGCAGTTCTGCAGTAAGTGTGCATATATGTACATATAAAAACACAGAATAAAGACTTCCAATCAATTAAATTTGTGCTGCATACCCAAGACCCATAAAACTCCTATATTGCCCATATTCTGTAGAGAGTTTTCAGGGTTTTTTTTGCCTCCCCTCCACTAAAAGGTTCAGGGGATATCTTCACTTACACTCATTCAGAACACAGACACACACAAAAATTCACTTGAAGAGGCATCACTACAGAACAGTCTGTGGGGTGGGAAATACACCCCCAAACCCATAAGATCCCTCAGGTACTCTGTGCTTGAGGTGTTGAATCTTTTTATAGGTCACCAGGCAACATGAGAGGAGAATCCAGCTTCTCCTGCATACCCCAGTGCCTTTTTCCCTATTTGCTTAGTGACAACTTCTGAGTTGGAATCTGGAGTGAGATTTGCCCTTGCACACTTTTCCAGCACCTGTACAAATTGAGTGATGCTGCACCTGCTGCCCACACCCACATTTCAGCCACTTCCAGCCCTTTGTTTCCATGCTGGTAGGAATACAGACCATAAATAGCAACTAACAACACACTGCATGTTCAGAGGTGCCAAGGCTGATCTGCAGGAGTCAGTGGAAGCAAAGATAAGGTTTTTTCAACTGAAAGCCCAAGGCATGATGAATATAAAACAAAATACATGGGCAATACTAGAGAACAATAATTAATTTTATCTTATATATATTTATTTAATTATTCTAGTTGTTTACCTATTTTATCCTTAAAGAAACCAACCTCAAAAACAACTCATTTTACTGTGTTAAAAGGCATTATGAATCTCATTAAAAAGAGGATGGGAACAATAGAACAATCCTTCATTTATAATCATATCATAATTCCAACATGCAAGGGAAAAGCAAATTGGAAAATACCAACAACTTTATTAATTCTTCCCTTCGCATTAAGAATGCAAGAAATTGCTCCTTCAGTTTCCCTCTGGTTTTTGCTTTTTAGAGTACACAGAATATAATTTCTTTATGTAAAATACAAAATAAATCAGTCTATTTAACAATTCAGATGAAAAAATTAAAAATCTACAAATTCATAAATACTTCTAAAATCAAGACACTGAATTCCTGCTCTATTTCAAATAATTGTGTGGAGCTAAGCATAAGAGAATAAAGGAGCATAAGATTCTAAAGGAAAAAAAACTAACAAAATCCAATAAAATTGTTTATATCATTGATGATATCACACTTGAATAATTCTTACCATTTAATGTTGATATAAAAGCAGCAAAAATAATTCTTTCAATAAAGTAACTTAGAAATAAAGACTACATTAATTTTTAAACTATGTTAAAAGCTTGTTTGAAAGAGTTATCAAAATAACCAATCAAATATCAAAAAATAACTAAGCAAAACATCAAAATGATGATGTTTTTATTTCAATAAATTTTTATTTCATGAAACAGATACAAACATGGCTCAGCTAGTTGGCTTTATCCAGCATCTGTCTGGATTTCAAAAAAACTTCTTTTTGGCCATCTTAAAATTCCCATTTTCACAGACAGTTCCTCTCTGTTGCTTTCTCTTATAACTTGATTCTTCAAAGTCTGACACCAGGGGTTTAATGTGTGAGGGGTTTTTTCCTTTTTGTTTGACTGTCAAAAGGATTCCTCTTTCAACTAAACCATATCTTTCATATTACTGGTACTTCAAACTGTGTATTTTTATCCTTGTTTAACTAATTATTTTATATATATAATTTTATTAGGTTACAAAAAAACCAGAATAAGTTATTTATATTTTTCCATAGTATTTATTTTGCTTTTTTTTTTTTTTGTGGGAATAATCAAACAAATATGAAGCCAGTCCCCTTAAAATACTCCACTTTTATTGGCAATAATACAACAGGTGTTAATTCCTCACACTTTTATTAGCAGAAGCTAGGTAAGATCTAAGTAAAATAAGATTGATTTTCTCCTTGAATCCTCACCAATCATTTCTCTTCATTAGATATTCAAATTCCACTGTGATGAGGGGCATAAAACTAAGACTGATTTGCAGACAGAAAGATCATTACATTCTTTCAATATAATGTCTGCTCAAGACCCCATCACAAAGTAATAAGAACTTTACTTTCAGGGACATGATGGAGGCATTTTTGTGACAGTACTTAGGAGGTTTGACAGCCCAGCTTCTGCTTGTCTACAGTAAGCTTTTTAAACATTTCATTTAAGGGAATGCAGTTATTTTTCAGGTTTCTGAAAGATGCAGGAAAAATGGGAGCAATCTGAACGTGCTTAGATCATAAGAAATAATTGGATTGAGTATGAGCTACCAACTTCAGCACAAGGTAGCTATGCAAAGATTACAAGGAAGCACAACTAATGAGATGAGATTGCTAACCAGTCCTAGCTGACTTGTGCTCCCAGCCCAGGCAAAGTGACTGGACTTACAACCAGACAAGCACTTTCAAAGTAATTAAATGCTCATGCTCTCAGCTGCAAGGTTGCCTCTCCAAACCCACAGCATTTTTACCAGCACCCAGCAAACTGCTAATAAGAATGAGGAATGAAACAGCTGGGGGCTGCAGAATCATGTTGCCATGGAAACCACTGCAGGTGCGTGGTCCAAGGAATAATAAACCCCAGATTTTTAGAGTTTATAAAAAAAAATAAGGAAGAAATGAAAAGAAGACAGAGAGAAATAAATAACACAAACCAAGGACATTGCAAACACTTCTGAGAGAAGGACAGAGTAGTATTGTTAAATGGGACCTGTCAGAGAGAACAGTGCAGGGGACAAAGGGACCGAGCTGGAAGATATCTCAGTGCATAAGTATGCCAGGAAAAGGAAGAAGAAATCAGAACTAAACAAAAGAAAATACAAACACCAGAGGGCACTGAAACAGAAATAAAATCTATTACAGGTCGTTGTGTTTAGAAAAAACAAGAGAAGAAAAGAACAGTTCAGAAATTGATGTGGGAATCAGGACCTCTTGGATCATTTTACATAGCTCCAGTTCTCTTCTGCCAAAAATCATTTGTACATCAAGTCTCCCACTCGTATAACTCATGCACCAGCCTTTCCCAAAATAACAGCTCATTCATCTATGTACAGCACATTGCAAATCTGATGGATCTGATTTTCAAAGGTATTTAGAGTCCCAAAACTGTAGCTGGTGGGATTTGCTCAGCTCCTGAACAGGCTGAGCACTTAATTCACATTCACGTCAGTGGAACTGATGTTCCTCATGCTCACCTTGTCTGTCTGAGGACTCCTGGCAAGGCTCCTCTGCAGTAAGGGGGATGTGCAGCTCCAAGGTTTACTGAACCAACCAAGATTTCATTGGCTTCTCTCTCAAGTGACTCTACAGGACACGTTACCAGTACCATTTTTACTAAGATTACATTTATCTATGCAGCTTCCTACTTGCAGAGTTTATGGGCAAAAGGAGGAATGCTGTCTGGAGATGCCATGGAGTGATTTCCTTCCAGGCTTACAACACTCATGGTGCAAAAGAGAAGTCTCAGAAGACCATGATGTCCCCAGCCCTGCTTGTGGTGATGGCTCCTCCACAGGATGGCCACATCTGCCCTGCAGTGCCCTTCCCCTTCCCAGAGCAAGGGAAAGGAAGGTTATTCAGGTGCAGGATTCAGCCACCAAGAACATCAAGGACAGGGATTTTGATGCTAGAAACCTTTCTGGTGACTTTTCTGACTAGGAGGAAATAATGTGCAGTTTTAAACAGCACCTTAATAGCAAATCCAGGAACAACAGTTATGGTACAGCAACATGCCAAAAATAAAACAAAACAGCAACAGTAAAACCCCAGAATCTAAACAAAACCAAAACAAATAAAACCCAAACAAACAAAAACCCACCAAACCCAAACCACAGCTATATTAGGCAGTATGCATGGTTTTCATACATGCCTTCACTTACTCAGCATATTAAATCAATGCAGTGTCCTCTCCCAGAAAGCCTTAATGAAGTGGTTTATCTCAAAAGAGATGTCACATAAAATAAAATTAAAAAAAAAAAGTTATTTTCAGATACTATAATGTCGACGGTTTTAGAGAAATTTTTCCTCTTTAGAAATGCTATTAGTCGATACTTAAGGAAGACAATGGCTGAGCCCTGCGGCCATGTGGGTGCGGCACCTCCCTGTCTGGGGGTTCCTCAGGAGGGACAGAGACCCTGCAGGGGGTGGAGCTGGTGGGGGCTGGGACACCGCCTGGTCCCGGCTCACCAGCTCGGCCTTNTCGGAGGGAAGGGGGGTTCACATTTCTCATTTCAAGGGAGGCTCCCGCCTTTCTTGGTAAACACCTGTCCAAACCGGGACATACATGAAATCCAAAAGGTGCAAAAGTTGGAGCTATGACAGAGATGGTTTAAATATATCATCCTAACAGCTGAAAATATAACCAGCCATTCCTGAAAAACAAACTAAGGCTGGATTGTCTGCAGGGATGAAGCACGAAGCTAGAGAAGCTTCTAGAGATAAGATGGTCTTTTGAGTCATGTCCAAATAAAGAAGGAGAAAAGAACTCGAAGAAAAACTAAGGTAAGCAAAAAGAAAAGAGGAAAACGTTGCTAAAGGCATAAAAACAAATAGAAACTGCTCCTTCACAGAAGTAGGAAGCCTGTCAAGAGTGTCTCTAGGGCTACTAGAATATCAAGGTGTAAAAGAAGTGTTCAGAACAGATATAACCTGAGCAGAAAATCTAAAAAGGTTTTTATAGCTGTGCTTATCAGGAAAAAATCACAATAACATAGAACATCCTGAGTTTGCAGGGACCAACGAGGATCAGTGATGTCCAACTCCTGGCTCTGCACAGGGCAGCCCAAGAGTCACCCCAAGTCACCCCATGTTCTGAGAGCTTTGTCCAAGCCCTTCTTGAACTGTGCTGTGACCACTGCCCTGGGGAGCCTGTTCCAGTGCCCAACCACTCTGGGGGAAGAACCTTTTCCTGATGTGCAATCTCAACCTCCCTGACACAGCTTCATGCCAAGAAAACAAAGGAGAGAGAGGTTTTAAGGAGAAATAGACCAGCAAGGTCAGTGTTTGTACTGCCCACACTGCAGAACTGAAACTGCTAAAAACAATGCAGTTAACAGAGACACAGATAAGTATCAAGTATCTGAATAAATGTCAGAAACATGCCAAACAACCTCCAAATCCTTAGTGGCTTCCTGCAAGAGCTCAGGGAAGGTAAGATACATTCCAGAGTAAAAAAGTACCTACCGTTACACAAAAAAAGAAATAAAAATACATCAGTCACTAGGGAACTGAAGATCAAACACTGATACCTGAAAGTGGAAAAGATTTGAAACAATTCTTTTATAGCTAGGACGCTCTATTAACATGCGAATAAATATAAAAATGGATTTTCTAAAGCACATGATGCCACAATAATGAAATTTACAGGGTGAGGTGAGTTGACTGGCTTGACCAGGAGCCCACTAAGCTGCTCCAGCCAGGAGCCTTCTCCAGCACAGACTTCCTATGAGGTCACAGCCTCTTTCAGACCTGTCCTCATGTGGGTCCATCATGAGCTGCAGGTGGATCTCTGCTCCCCATGGACCTCCCTGGGCTGCAGGGGCACAGCTGCCCCACCATGGGCTGCACCAGGGGCTGCAGGGGAACCTCTGCTCCAGCGCCTGGAGCACCTCCTGCCCCTCCCTCTGCACTGATCTGGGTGTCTGTGGGCTTGTTCTGCTCATATATTCTCCCTCCTCTCTCCTCTGGCCACCATTTCTTCTGCACAATCACTTCTTTTCCTTAACTCTGCTCTCCCAGAGGTGCTACCCCCACTGCTGATGGGCTCAGCAGGGCTGGGTGAATCCTGAAGCTGGGTGACATTGGCTCTGCAACCCAATGCACAGGGCTATCGGGCTTAGGGGAAGAAGTTTATCTTGTGCCTCTCATCTTTAGTAAAGCTTCTGGAATTTGATATTTACACAGGAAAATTAAGGATGTACCATTAGGCGAAGTTAATATTAACTGCCTGCACAACCAAGTGACAGTAATAAGAAAACAACATGTTCATAAAACAGTTATTAATAGTTACTTTTAGCTTGGAATGGTGGGAGGTGAAACAGGAGATCTGTCATAGCTTTTGAATTATATTCTGAATTTTCTGTAGTGATACGGTTGAAAGCAGAAAGAATTTGTGGATGCTGAAAACGCCTTGAAGATCCTCAAGGACATGGTTACAGCCCCTTATCAAAGACATGCCATGAAATTTAGTCCAAAAAATGGCACACCTGAGAAAGAAGAATTAAAGCAGTAAATATAAAAATGAGACTGTTTACACAGCACCACTGCAGAAACGCAGCTGAGGCTAAAAAAACCCACAAATAAAATGAGTTGAAACCATGAGTACAGAGCAAAAGTAATTCTCTAATGAAGGTAGAGAAGTATTTTCATGAAGGCCATGACACATAGCTGTTCCATTCTGCAAAGTATTGACAAGACTATAACTATGGTACAGTATTTCAAATAAAATTTGACAACTCAAGGAGAAACCCAAGGAGGTGTTCTAAAAAGGAACGTGGGGAAAAAAAATGAAGAAAGAAAAATCAAATAATTATATTTGCTGAAACTAAAGACAACATTTTAAAAAGCCTTTCAAAATATAAAAGTTCATAACAATGAAGGAGGCAACAATGAGATGTTCCCCAGTATGCAAACAGTTAATTTGAGAAAGGGATATTTTTCTATTACAGTTTTAGGAAAATTAAACAAAACAGAGCTTTTCAACATGACATCAGTTAAGTACTAGGAGTAATTAACCATGGAAAGTACCTAGCACAGCTTCTAATTTGGCCTCTATTATTGTCAAACCACTCTCAAAACAGAGTGGCAGGGTAAATACCCACCAGTGCAGAGCCCAGCTCCTGTCTGTTGTCCCTGAGTTGATTTTCTTGGTGTTGAAGATGTCTGACCTGGTTTCTCTTTGGTTAATGACTGGGATGAAAAAGGATCTGCAGGGAATTTATTTGTACTATGTATTTGCAATTGCTTACTTACAAGAGGCTGGGAGTGCTATTTTTAAAATGACAAACTTTAAGGGCAAATTAGCTATTTGCTAAATGCATCAGACTTTGAGTTCTGATGTTAACATTGAAAATAGCACAGCAGCAGAGTGGTGGAAGATATAGTGTGCTACTTCTTTCTGACTACCAAGGGCATTGTTTTTTCAAGGTTTTTCATTCTAGATAGCAGATCTTATAGCCTTAACTAAGCATTTTGCACTGCTATGTCAAATGCAATACCAGAATATCTATGAAAACATGAATTTGAAGTCAGAGAAAGTAATATCTCAAAGTCAAGGATAAGGAAAAGGCTTAATTAGAAAAGACAGATGCATCTTGGTGTTTGTGATAGAGATCATACTCAAGGATAAAGTGATACTTGACAAAACTTAGACTCAGCTAGAATTTTTTCAAGGTATTTAATTTTGAAAAAAAAAAAAAGAAGAACCTGGTACTATGAATTGGGCTAGAGTTTCTAAAGAGATGATGAATATGAGGTGGGAAGTTAGGGCAGGTTAAGAGGATTACAGGAGTGGAAATGCACATATCTAGAACAGGGCAAAACCCCAGGGAACTCCTGCCCACAGAACAAATAATTTCATATTCTGTAGTGCAGAAATGTGACAGGATGACAGCGTGGACTTATATGTTCAATATTATGTTTTTTTAAGAAGTCCCTCCTACACAAATTTATTCTCTGTAAGGGATAATCTTTTGCATTTTGGGGCATATAGGACAAGAATTGGTAAGGGAAAAAAAAAAAGAAGCCCATTTTGGCTTGATAATATTTTAAAGGACTTTATAATATTTTACAGTGGGGCACAAGCTGACACAAGGTGTCCTTCCTGTTTGCATCTTGGGAAACCAACTAGGTTAGAAGCTGCCTAATCAAAATATTGTGAGGTAAAACTTGGCAGGACATTAGCCAAGAAGCCACATTAGCAGCCCTAAAGATAAAAACTAAACCTAAGGCATGGGCCAATCTCTGTCCAATAAATCCGAGACTGGTCCAGCTGAAAAATTTCAGAGGAATCTTTTGTCAGTCAACCTGTTCCTGCCTAGGCCCATTCAGACCTGCAGCTCAGACTCACAGCAATGACCAGACCTAGGCAGGACAGCAGAAGCCACACCAGTGTTTGTTAAACTCAGCCTGACCTCAGGGACAGCTGACACTGAGCCCACCCTGTTATGGGCCAGAGCTTGCACCCATCTTTTGCTGGCAGGCTCCAGACTGAAGGTTGGGTGAGCCCTGTTCCTTCCAACAGGTTAATAAGGAGCACCATATGGAGTTACTTCCAGGCCAGACAAATCATTGCTAAATCAAGGCAGAGACTTAACTCATCTGTGTAACATCATCTGGTTATTGGCAGATAGATTATTTCACAGCACCCTCCCAGGCTGAGCCATAAACTACTCACAAACATGGTTTAGGATATGAGCCATGAATTCATAGCCCTGGGATCTGAAGATCCTCTCATTTCATTCTGAACATCTGTAGAAGAGATTTTTGCTGTTAGACACAGGGATATCTATGGAATTTGCATAACACAGATTCTAATGCACTTTTAGCACCAAAAATTAAAAGAGATTTAGCTAAGTATTCCAGAATGGCAATGTGAAAAAATGGCATGTATTTGGCTTTAAAATCCTCCTAGCCAAATAGGCATTAATTAAAACCCCTAGGAGCTCATAAAAGTAACAAGTTGTGGTAAGCAATCTGGAGAATAAAACTTGTACAAAAATAGCTACTTGAATATTTGAAAAATCTAAAATAAAGGAAAAATCTAAGCTTGATGCAAGAAACTCTAACAGGAAAGTAAGGCTACATTCATTCATTTGACTTTCCATCACAAATATCTGGAATAGCTCTAAAAAGAGCAAATTTCTTCCATTTGTTCAATAGAAAGTTGAGCCAAAGGACATCTTCTTTCTTCTGGTGAATCTCTGGAAGAAGCATCCATGATCTGACTGAGTGTATATTTCCTAGTTGCTGCTTTAAAAGAGAGGAACAGGCTGGCCAAGCAGCAAAGTTTCTGGACACCTCTGGAAAACTGCCCTCTTCTCACTCATAAACTCTACAAATAGGAAGCAGAATACATAAGTAGTACCCAATTTATAAGATTCCATTGGTAATGTAATTTTAGCAGTCTTAATAAAAATTTCATTGGTAAGATATCCTAGAGAGTCACTGGAAAGAGAGAAGACAATTCAGATTTTCATTGGTGCAGTCAGATTTGAAGCCACATGTCCTCTTCACTAGTCTCTACAATAAACTGCTCCTCACAGGATGTTTCAAAAGTGACTACAAAAAATAAAGTTAATAAAATTACTGTTATAGTTTCAATACACAGACACTGCCCTACTTCAGGCTGTCTAATTTTTGGGTAATGCCAGAAGCAATGACTGTTCATCACTGGGGCCACAGCAGTCGTAACAACTGCTAAAATTCTCCCAGCCAATAAGGAAAAATCTTGGCACTCTGCAAGAGAACAAGCAAACACAAAGGCTCCTTCATCTGCCCCACAGTTCACTTTTTATGGCCCCTGTGCAAACCAGTGACTGCACAGAGCAGGGAGGGCACTGTCAGGCTGTCAGGTCAGTGTCTCAAAGTTACAAACGCACTCAGCAATGCAAAGCGACCACAGCTCTGCCCAGCTGGAACAGCTGCCAGCCCCAGCACGGAAAGCTAACACCCTGGACATCAAACACCCCAAAAAGCTCTCTTCCACAGCAGTGCTAAATACTGGCTCTTAGTCGAGGGGAGAGCTCTCAGGCCAGGGTTAAGCCAAACTCCTCAGTAAAGCAGGGCCTTGAGATGTTGGTGTCAACCACCACTTCCCGTGCGCGGCTCTTCTCAGCAATCCTCAGGGGCAGCTCTGCAAACACTGGAGCTTGTGCTCTTCAAACCCATCCTAGGCATGCCAGGAATTACTCCACTCTTTCCCCCACAGCTACAATGTTCCTCTGTAGGTTTCAAATTTGATCTGATGGAGCATAGAGCTGTTTTAGGATTACAAAATCCAGCTGGCTGATTTCTGTTCACCTGCAGATGCAATCCTTAATTTTTAAACTGTGATCAAAACCAGAAGCTGAAATTAGCAGCTGCAATAAGTAATATGGTAATGAAAGAAGCTCTTCCCAACTAATTTTAGTTGTTGGTACCAATTGGTTTTCTCTTGGGACACATTACATCCACGGGACAATAGATCAGACCAGAAAGAACATTTACTTAGTGCTGTCAGCAGCAATTTTCAACAGCAGAGAACAGCATTAAATCCTTGCTAAAATCTCAAATGTCACAAAATGCCGTGAAAAACAATTGAAATATGCAGAACATTGCCAGTGCTTTCAGTCAGAGTAATAGCAGGGAATTTAACACAGAGAGATGATTCTGCTCCCTGTTTTATTCCACTGTTAATAGTCCTGAAGACCTTTCTCCAGTAGCTGTTAGATACACTGAGATCACTGAGATCCTGAGCAAGGAAACACTTTCAAAGGTGCTCCCTGCATTTCAGGCCTGAGATTTAAGAGATGGAGCTGCAGCTGCTCACACTTTGCTGGGTGTATAAGGCATTGCTCTTTGATAAAGCTAAAGCTGAGACATTGGCATAAACACCACCTCTGCTCTCTTTCCTTACTTCTCTGACTTTTCAGCCTACAGGATGGAAAACCCAGCTTTTAAAGTCAATAATAATTCACCACATTTGAAGCAGAATACAGAGAAGTTATCAAAATGCCAACTATTTTTAGAGGCCTCATGTAGGCAACTGAAAAGTATTTTAGTGGTATTTCATGGAATTAGTTATAAATGTGTTCAAATGCTGCTGTAGCTAGTAAAATGCTAAGTGCAGAAGTTATTTGCCTTACTCTATTTTTTTTTCAATGCTGATAATTTTATACATAAATATGATTATGGAATGTTAAGAAAAGCAGTCCTCTGGCTTCAGAAGACTGATGGCTGTACTAAGAATTCAGCAGGCTAACCTTATGAGTCAAAACCAAGTTTCTTCTCTGTTTTTACTCCTAAAGTATTTTTTGATACATAATGAAATCTGAAGAAATACCCTGTTTTTCACATGCCCTCCTGAAAAACACTGAGAAAAGTTCCAAAATAACTTCCTGTTCTTTTCTAAATAGAGATGCTCTTAAAGCTGTCACTGATATTCCTTCATTTCCTCTGAGAGAAATAGAGAGCCAGACTGCCCAGATCCAGGGCATAAACAGAGCACTGACATTTAACCAGAGGCAGCATATCCTTCCTAGTCAGTATATTTTTCCCTGATAATTGGCACATAAGACCAAACTTCAGTTTAGACTAAGAATCCTTGGATAAAGGTGGCAAAAGAACAAGTCCAATTTGTTGAACAAAACCAAAAAGACATCTTCAGCCTGGTAAGGTTCATGTTGGCAAGGCCAAGCAGATGCTGAGCAGAATCTGTGCCAAGATCAAATTATCACAATGCCTTCTCTGTTTGCTTTCTCTAAGCACATCATCTCTAACATATAATGTAAATATTCTGTTGCATGTAGTTGCAGAGCTTTCACAGTATGGGGTATCTTGGGAATACCACCATAAATAAACACTGCCATCTAAAAGCAAAATAACCTGAAGGAATCAAGATGTAATTTAAAAAACTAGAGCTCTAATTACAAATGGTAGCTTGTAATCCCCTTCATTCATTTGCCTTTGTTAATTGCTCATTTCTATGAGCAAGATATAATACTGTCATTCCTCTTCAGACCAAGACCCTCAGACTCCTGAATGTTGTAGATGTTTTAGAAAATCCCACAATAGACTGAGCTGCTTGATGTGGTCATTCCAGTTGTTTCTCCATCATCATCAATAAGAGAAGCAACCACAGCACTTAGACATTTACCTCAGTGTTTGGTTCAATGACTCAAATCATGAAGAGATACAGATTATACCTGGATATGAAACTAAGAATAACCCAAAACTTATAACTTAAAATATCTTTAATCTTGAACCATCTCAAACTGGATTTACTTCATATGGGAAGCCATATCTCACAATCACTTCTATTTTTTCATCCACTTATGTCCAGAAATTTTGAACAGTTTAAGAAACTGCCAAAGACTGAAAAGAAAAGTCACACCTTAGGAACATTTTTGTTACAGAACAAGTGTGTAATTTTATAGCTCCAAAGTCCAAAATCATCTAGGACAGTTTTCTCCTTTTGTCTGCAACATCTTTATCAGAAATAACAGAATCAAAGATTCATTTAGGTTGGAAAAGACCTCCAAGATCATCAAGTCCAACCTTTGACTGATCATCACCTGGCCAACCAGACCATAGTACTAAGTGCCACAAGCTGTCATTTCTTGAACACCCCCAGGGATGGTAACTCCACCACCTCCCTGGGCAGCCCATTCTAAAACTTAACCACCCTTTCAGTGAAGAAATTTTTCCTGATGTCAAACCTGAACCTCCCCTGACACAGCTTGAGTCCAAGCCCTCTTGTCCTGTTGCTTGCTGACTGGGAGAAAGGACCAACCCCACCTGGCTACAACCTCTTTCCAGGTAATTGGGAGTTCAGGTAGTTCTTCCCTGAGCCTCCTTTTCTCCAGGCTAAACACCCCCAGATCCCTCAGCCACTGCTCATGGGACTCACTCTCTAGACCTGTCACCACTTCATTGTGCTTCTGTGGACACGTGTGGAGCATTCCAGCACCTCAGCATCTTTCTGGAGGGACCCACAAATGGACACAGGACTTGTGTGTGACCTCACCAGTGCACTCAAATCATCACTTTAACAAAATATTCATTAAATGTTTCATTGAATGGAAAAGGTCACAAAAGAAACCTCCCAGGACTGGACTTTAAATTGCACTTCTATTTCCTCTTCAAGATTATTTAGGATACTGCATGTATTCACATACATATTATTGAAATTTACATTCAGATACACACATACTCTTGAAATTTACATTTGTGTCCTTGCTCCTCTCTAGCCAGAGCCAGTGCAGATGGTACTATCAGAATAATTAAAATCACCCTCCTGTTTCATTCACAGCTTATGTTCTTTATTGTTCTCCCATTTAGACTAAATTCCTTCTGCTTCTTTGTTTTCAAACATTACTTTTTATTTTAAACAACATATATCTGTTTTGCTCATTAGAATAATTATTTTACATGCACATTAGGTAGATAAAGATTGTCAAGGAAAAAGGCTGTTGTGAGTGTTTTTGTACCTGGATTTTGAAGGCCATTTGACTATAAATCAGAGCTCTGTGTGGAGCTGGGTTTCCCATGACTGTGCCCTGAAAGCACAGGAAGCTTAGGAGGCTAAAAGGACATTCAGAGACATTCAGTGTGCCAGCACAGCGTGGCACAAGATGCTGATGTCAGAGCAGGAGGAACACAGAGCAGACAAATCAGTTTCAGTGGTAATCACATTCTTTATGTTAAATTTATTTACAATGAATTTTCTCTTTCTTCATTCCCCTGCACCACCAGCAATGAGGAGGGCGAGAAAATCAGGAGTGAAACTCAGCATGGGAAGGCAGGAGAGGGGAGTGGAAGATGTTTTAATGTTTGGTTTCTATTTCCCATTATGCTATTCTGGAGTGACTGGCAATAAATTAATCTGATTTCCCCAAGTGGAGTCTGTTTTGCTTGTGATGGTCAATGCAGGGTGATCTCTCCCTTGACACAAGAGCCATTTCATGTTTTCTCCCCCTGCCAGCTGAGGAGGGCAGTGACAGAGCAGCTTTGGTGGGCACCTGCCACCCAACCAGGGTCAGCCCACTACCTACACCAAAAACTTGCACTGTCCTGTGTCTGCTACTGAGAGGTGGTCCAGGAAGCTGGGATATGGAAATTACATGGCTGTGCAACAGGGAAGCTTTGGGTTCTCTTCCATCTGCTCCCAGGCAGCTTCAGAAAGCAGAGTCTCTATTTTTAGGTAGAAATGCTGCCCAGGCTGTCAGATCCAGCTATGATTGAGCTGGACATAACGTCAAACTTTATCTTCTGTTTGCACAGCTTGGTGTATCCCATGGAGGTTCAATCAACATGATAAAATACCCTGCTTTGTTCAACAGCAGAGCCGTTAGCATGAGCACCAAGCCATCCCCTTTGTTAGCCAATCTCAGAGCAAGTGAAGGAAAATGACAGATGAAATTTATCACTACAAGAAGAAATCAAAGTAAATAAGATTTTCATGTTTCTGAATGTCATGGTAGACAGAAAGGCTTGGAGAAGGACTTATTTTTTATAAAGTTTTAGCTGTCATAATTACCTATGGAAAGTTGTAGTTAAACCCAAACTTTCCTAAGCACTATGGAAAGATGAGGCTCTGTCCTTTCATTGCTAAAATCCTCCTGCACTACAGTGGGATGCTCATTCACACTGCAAAGTCAACATTCCACCCAGTGCAATAGAGCCTTGCTGAGGAAAAACATGGAAGTTTAAGGCACTGAGCTCTTGTGGAGAATAGAACCACACCAGCAGATATTTTAGCTAATCTAAAAGAAAGAGCCTACTTCTGACTATCCAGAGGACCTTTATAGATCTGCTTTTATCATGTGCCTCATCTTCAGCAAAATGAGCTGGCTGTTTTCAAGTGCAGGAAGTTGCCAAAGAGATTCAGGTTTACTATTTTCTATGTCTATAAAAGGGGACTAATTATAAAGGCATCAAAGTGCTGTTGCATTAAGGGTATAGGAATTTATCAGAACATTCCAGCAGGTCCTCAGAGATCACAGGGGTGGCAATGAAGACAAGTTTCTGAAAATTATGGCTTGATGAAAAACTGTTGAAAGCCTTCATGAAACATATTGTCTGGGTGATCAACTCCCACTGAGTCACAAGGTTCAGAGGGGACACCCTTGCCAAACTTAGCCCCAGGGCTGATATTTCCAGGATCTTT
>VZRX01019252.1:235357-260005 GCA_013398075.1 Notiomystis cincta | reverse complement strand
GCTGCCGGCAGCGCCTCGCCCGCGGCTCCGCCGCCCAGCACACCCTGCCTTCCCTTTCCCCCCCGCTTTCCTTTTATTTGTTTATTTGTTTGTGTTTGGGTGTTGGGTTTTTTTTCGCGGAGCCCCCGCGCTGCCCATCTGCACCCCCCGCCCGCAGTCGGGAGGGGCGCCGGGGGAGCCGCAGCAGACGCGGAGCCTCCGCCGCCCCCCGGCACCTCGGCGGCCCCGCGGGCCCCGCTGCCGGCTCTGCGCACCGCTGGGCTGCCTAAATAGAAGGAGAGCCCCCCCTCCAACTTACCCACGCCCACACCCTGACCCACGCAGACATCTGGGGAGAAATCACTGTCGCCTCTCATGTATCCATGTTCTGATTTACGATTAAAATTTAAAGACGCGCATTCATATTTTACCGAACCTAATGCGCCCTATGAATTTTTAATCCATTAAGATGCGGGCTACACTTTGAGCAAACTCTACCTTTGTTTTGAGGGCAGGGCAGCGCCGGCCCCGGCCTTGCCGCCCGGTGCCCCTCATTGCCCCCGTCCCCCGCCGCCTCCGAGATGCTCCCCCGGGGCTCCCTCCGGGCAGTAGGGGCGACCTGGCCCCGCCGCCGCGGGGGCTCCGCGGGCGCGGACAAATGCGCCGGCCCGGGACGCCCCGTTGGGGCATCCCCGCACTCAGGCAGCGCCTCGGCATCCCCGGGCCCCTCGGTGCCTCCAGCCCGGCACCGCCGCCCGCAGCGGCCCCTGCTCCCCCTCTCCCCGCTCCAAATCTGCGGCCGCGCCTCCGCCGCGAGCCGAGTCAAGTCACGAAGTCAAACTTCAAGCCCGGAACGATCAATGAAGAGTTTTGCCGTCCGTGGCGCCTCGTGCTTCCTGGCACTAAAATAAATGCAAGAAATCGAAACTTAATTACTTGAAAGAAATCCAGAAATCCCTCTGCATAATTTATCCAGGCATTTTTCGTGGCGTTTTTGTTGAATGCACGCGTTTGACTCCGCACGCTCCTCTCCCCAGCGCCGCCCCCTCTCAGGAGGGGGGTGCCGGCCGGGCGGGGGGTGCGGACCCCCGAACCCCCAAATCCCCGATCCCCGCCGGGTTATGGGGCGAGAGAGGAAGAGACTGGAGAAATCCGTATTTGTGCCCGCCATCGGACAGCCTCTCCTTTGGCAGGGCGGCAAGCGGGAACCTCTCCTGCCCGCCTTCAGGGGCTGAGCCCGGAGCCAGGCACGCCGCAGGTATTCTCTGATCGGCAGCGCCTGGCGTAACAAGCCGAGTCTCCGAAGCGCGGCGGAAAGCGCCGATAAAGTAAACTCAGGTAATTCTGACAGATTTCCCCTCCTGTGTTCGGCGATCCCGCCGTGGATCCCATGCTCCTCATGGATAGACTGTGGCACCTGGAAGCTGGGGGTGGGACGCTGACTGGCGATGCAGCCATGGCCTCCTCATTTGCCATCCAGCCCTGCCTGGTGAGCCTTTGCTGAATTCATTAGGACTGGAAGGCTGCCGGCTCGGGAGCAAACTTTATCACAGACACCTCATCGAGAACTTGAAGTGATGTTATGAAAGAATGAAAAATACATTTGGGAGCTGCCTGGAAACTGAAGTACATTTTGATTTAACTTACATTAACAGAAACCTAATGTAGAAGTGAAGGGATCTAACAAAACCATTAATAATTTAAAAATAATTACAGATAGTCTATCCTTACTATTCATAACCACTCAACATTTTAGACAAAGAAAGCTGAATATTCTTCGTGGGAGAACGATGTGAGCAGACTGCTAAGCAGGAGCCATCCAGCTCCTCTCCTCTGCTCACACACATCTCACATCGCCCACAGCACCCAGGACACTCTTCCAAAACTGCTTTTCCAGGAGGGAGGGTGGAAGTGGAGGCAGGCCCTGTCTTTGTACAGGGCTTCTTGGCAGTCATTTTGGCACGGATTTCAACCCCTCCTCTTTGTTGGAGCTGCTGTTTGAGCTGGGCCCAGTGTGGCAGGGGAGACCAAGAATGCTCCCATGCCTCCTCAGGCTCTTCCAAGGCTCTGCCAGCCCTGGAGACCACAGGAAAGGCCTTTTTCATCCATAACCTTGGCTAACACCAGTGGCAGTGGTGACTCTCCAGCCCTGCTCTGTGCCTTCTAGCTGGTATCAGCACAGCAATCACCTGCTTGGCTTGGCTTGGTGCTGTATAAAACTTAGTTTTAATACATCCATTTTAATTCAAGTTTCCATTGTATGCTTTATAGCTCAAGGGTCATGTGTGTCCTGCAAGGCTGTAATACTGCCTGTATTTCTGCTTGTTTGGATTTGGTTTGGTTTTGTTTTTTAGATACACCCTCTGTCCAAACACTGTAAAATCAGAGCTGCTGGATATCCAGCAAACTTCACTTCTCTTCCTTACAGATCAAGATAAAATTGTAAAGAGGGAAATTCAGACACAGAGTGGTTCCTAAAGGAAAAGAAACACTGGATAATATAAAGTAGATAAATTCAGATCTAACTCTCACAGGAACATAGAAATCTACCTTAGTAACAGTCACACAGGTGAGAGCCCTCCCTAACCACGTCCCCAACTCCTGCTTGCAGGGAAAACATTAAGATCTCATGGATCATTGAAAAAAATTCCTATAAATCACACTGTGAATGTCCTTGGGACTCTACTCTTGCTGATTTAGACAAAACCCTGGTATCTTAGATTAGCCTTCATTAATTATTTTCATTAATTCCCCTTGTTATAGATGTATTATCACAAATCATATTCCAAACACATTCCCTAATTAAGCACGAACTTCCTCTCTCCCTCCCTCTTTATGCCATTTAACTGGAGCAATGAGGTATGTTCAGCCTGGTGCCTGGAGGCTGGTGCCAGGCAGCCACTGCAACAAAAGATGGTGCTTGCATTTCAGATATCTTTCAGGACTTGCTCTAACCTAGGGAAAATATTGTGATTTTTAATTTGATCACCAGCACGGGCATGTCCTCAGCTCGGAGCTCTAAGCCCTTGTAAATTTTCAGTGTCTTCCATCCACTTCTTCAGTGTTTTCAAGAAAAATATGATTTGCTTTTCCCCACCTTCTGCCATGCAAGGTGTTGGCTGATCTCCTTACATGTCTCCAGGATTCACCAGGCAGCCTTCTCCTTTCAGCCAGGAGGAAGAAACTGTGACAGTGGATGTGCATTGGAAAAGGTGGTGGAAATCCTGTGTTTCTGAGCAGGCACAGTTGTGTCACTGGGTTGTTGTTGTACCTCAGAGCCCTTAAATACTGTGTTAAAATACTTATTTAGGGAGACAGGGCCATGTGAACTGTGATATTTGGTGTGTGCCATGCCATGGACTGTGCTTTCCACCATCTCCATAGTTTTGGTGAGGTCTGGCACGGACTCATCCTGCTCCACGAATGGGTGGTGGAAAATGTCTGGGAATTGTTCTGTTTTCTCCCTTTGATTCAACATCCACACAAGCAGAGCATGGTGGGACTGGAACCTGGTGGGTGGGGAAGGCCCACTAGGACCTAGATCTCCTGGAAATATGGGATGTGTGCTGGAGCATCCGTCCTGCAGAGTCCTTGAAAGCCAGGCTTTAATTCCCAGCTGATAAATCTGTGCATGACAGCAATGGTAATGCTGGGGGGTGTCCACCTTACATGTGGGCACAGACACTTGGCTACATTTTATTTAAAGCTAATCACAAGTCCTCTTCTTTTTTTATTGGTAAAAATTCAGCAGAAATGCTTTCCACCTTTTGTACAACCTCTGGGCACACATCAAAGCCCTTCCCTTCCCACACAGAGCACGGGCAGGCATCCACCTGTGCTCCCTATCCCTTTTCATAAATGAAGTATTGTACGTTTTGAAGGCTGTTAATATAATGAAATCAAATTGTGAGATGGATCTGCAGCTTGCATCAACATTTCCTGTTGGAAGCAGTGGGTTAGGACTGTGTTATCATGTATTTTTCCCAGTCCTGAGACAGCCATCGAATTCCGGTGAAATCTCTTACAAAGGCAATCAAGACGATCAATGGGAATTTTGCCAGGAACATCAAAGCTTATTAAATGGTTCTGTGTTAGGAACTGCAAACACACAGACATGCAGGAAAGAAGACAGCTCAGAAAATGGTACTGTGGAGTTAAAGAAAAATTGAAGGAAGAAAAGAAATAATGCCCAGGAAAAAAAATGCAGGAGATTAATAATTGACAGATGTATAAACAGCCAATCCAAAGCTGAGTTTAAAATGCAAACCACTCAGTCTATAGCTTATAAAACAAACTTCTGTAGAGGAATTTACTCACAAGAACTTCTATCCACACATCCTACTTTAAATATTTTGCCAAATTGGGGTGAACTAAATTCATGCTTTACTGCTTTACTGTTTGCTTTGATGGGGGAGACCTGGGACAATCCAAAGATGCTGCCGTTTGAAACCTTTCAAATCATCAAGCTGCACATGTGTGACTCTGTCTGTTGCTGAATATATATGGGAAATGAAGAATCAAATCATATTTCTACTCGTTACTTCCTTAGCAGCTCTTTTGCCTGGTAGGTGCCCTGACATGGTGAACTTACTTGAGCAAAATGCATTTTGCTTTCCTTGTTTAGGCCAGCGTGTTTCCTTGGATAAGTGAATTTTGCTGCACACCCATGAGACAAGGAAACACCTTCTGACAGGTCCCAGCATCCCTGTCTTTCCCAGTGACCTGGGCTCCCAGCACAGCCACCTGCCTCCAAAAATGTTCCTGCTGGGTCCAGACACTCAAAGTAGCCAAAATGGTGGTGAGGTTTTTTGGCATTTTTGTGAGTTTGTTTGTTTGTTTGGTTGGTTTGGTTTGGTTTTTTTTAATTTTATTTTAATTTTTTGTTTGCTTGGCATGGATAATTAGGTTGCTTTTTAAGGGTATAGTTTCCATTTTTTCAACTCGATATAATTTTTAATAACGTTCATGCACATTTCTGAGTGAGGGAGTTGGTTCTGAAGAAGCTTTTACACCCCCTGAACTTGTCTGCTGCAGTGGTTTTAGAGGGGGACGAGCTCGGCAGGGCCCTGCGTGCAGTCGGGCGGGTCCTGCCCGGGTTCCCGGCAGAGGTGGGAGGGGAGAGGAGCAGAAGGGGATGGGATTGGGTGGGGTGAGCCACCCCCTCCCCATCCGTATAAACACAGCGGGGGCACCCAGGAAATTGATGCAGGTTTTGGTAGTGAGTGGAAGCTTTGGGTTATTTGGGGGCTTGTTTTGGTTTTGTTGGTTTTTTCCTGGGAGGTCAAGGCAGCCCAGGTGCTGGAGAGGTGAGCTCAGGACCAGGATTCTTCCAGGCCCTTCTCTTTCTCCCTCTTCTCCCTCGGTGATACTTTAAGGGCATGGGCCTGGTGACACCTGGTGACAGGCCCTGGGGAGCCCTGGAAGTTTGCTCTGGGAAAGGTGAGTCCTGGAAGTGCTTCCAGAGGGTTGGGCTAGGTGCCCTGGGGTTGGCATCTTCTTGCTGCCTGGCCCTACTCTCTGTTTCTAGGGAACTGGGAAAATTCCTCTCCTCAGGCAGAGCCAAAAGCAAATCCTCAGGTGCCCAGCAGGATATTGTGACTTGCTGCTGCAAGAATACACCCGAGGTCTACCTTGGAATGAAATGTGGTTTAGTTCTTCCTTCACATCTCTTGACCACCTGAAGCCCTTCCACGTCCCCAGAAGGATGTCTCATGGCATGTCACAGCATGGTGCAGGGCACATGACAAGTGAGAAAGAAGGGTTTTGCTCAGACTACTTAGAAATGAACCAGAAGAGCAGAAAAGTTCAGGAACCTGACAATAAGGCTTACATGCCTGGAGGTCAAAGCCCCTGGAGTGACTCAATTAGCAAGGCCCAGCTGCTTTAGACACTAAAAGGTGGTGGTGGTGAGACAGACCCAGAACAGGTGGGTGGAAAGAATATCTTCTGCAGGCAGGCAGGGAAAGGAAGTGATGAAGAGTTTTGCTGTATTTGATTCACAATTGTGCTCCAATTGCAGGAAACTTTCAGGGCTCCAGTTGTGTGGGTGGGAAGGGAGGCAGGCAGGGCTGGTTTGGGAGCTGCTGCAGAGGTCAGAGGACTTGTGTGGAGTTTGATGTTCAATATTCATACAGCTCTGTTTTAGCAGGGTGAGCTCTCTACACACAGCTGTCGTTTTCACAATCTTGTAGATAAGCTGTGTCAGCACAGCTTTTATAAATCCCATTTTTACCAAAGATTTATGATGTAGCTGTAAATGTGTGCTCTGGACTGGTATCTTCTGTAGAGGGTTTTAGTGAGGAATCTTATTTTTAGAGGGTTAGTGCATTTATTTTCCATGCCTAAGATACACAATGAAAAATGTAATTTATAATGTGGCCTAATAAAAATGGATGATGTTGGAGGGGATAGCAGACTTTCTCCCATACCTGCACAATACATCTTTTTGGTAACATTTTGACAACGATTTTACACGTTCTTTATAGTGGTGTGAGGGGTGGTGACAGTGGGTCAGGCAACAGAAGGAGCTGCTGTGTCAACCTTGACCCTACCCAAGACCACTATCCATGTATAAAGAAGCCAAGCTGCTTAAAGAAGGAGGGAAGAAATGTTAATTCGGCAAAGATACATAAATAGAGTTTGCTTTTATTTATTCCACTTCAAGTCAGAAAAAAACAAATGAATTGGAAGCATCTTTGCTGCATTAATACCTATGTGAATGCTCCAAACATTTCAATGTTCTTTAAAAATTCAGCCAGACCTGGGAATAGCTGGGTAGCTTTGTTCTGACAGCTGAGATGTGCTGCTCTTTGGCAAGACTGTCTATTTTAAAGAGGCAGTCCAGTGTTACCTCTGGCTTCAAAACAGAATGAAATTCACTCTCTGAGTTTGTGTGGTGTTGCCTCACCTGTTGTGAGGTAAGATTTCATTGCAATAAACAACTTTTCTTTTTTTGTTTTCCATAAATTGAGCTGTTCCATGTAATATGGTGGAAACCAACAGCTACCTTATCTGCATGAAGAGTGGCTGGTTTTCCTCTAACTCAGGGACTTTGTCCTCCTAAGGTGCCACTGGCTTCTGCAGAAGAGAAGCCATGGAAATGAAAAATGAAAGCAGGGCTGCCAAGTCAAAGACCAGCCCTCAAATTGGAGCTGGACCTAGAGGAGAGACTTAGGCTGTACTAGTAGTACTCAAACTAAGGAACTGCTGAGGGGAATTTGCAGTCTTATTTTGGTGTGGGGTTTTGCTGCTTTTTTTTTTTTTTTGTTTTCCAGTTAAATAAATTGCTGAAAAAAACAGAGACCACAAAAACTTAGTCCTTTAGTGTTTACACACAGTTACCTCTGGAAATCATCATCACTCTACGTTATGCAAGCAGAAATTCTTATGTCAGTTAGCACTTCCCCAGTTTGTTAGTAAATGTATCTATGAATTGGACCTTAAATCCTATAATGGCACCCATCAGAATATTAAGATTTCAAGTTAATCATTGCTCAGGTCAGGGCTATAACATCAGGTTTTTTAACCCTTTCCAGTATTAAAAAACACCCCAAACAACTACCAGCTGTAAGTTAAAGAAATTGCTTCACATTTTGTGGTGTTCTTGCCAACTCCTTTCTTCCACCTCTTTGACAGTTTGTCCAAGTAGGAGCAAGGCAGAGGGAACATCCCCTTTTAGATAAATCACCCCCAACAGTTTTGCAGAGGATGTAAATGAGAAATTTGGCCTTTACCTGAAAGAGAAGCAACTTTGGTTGCCTATGTCTCCTTTAGATTGCTAAAATTTTGCAGTTCAGAACTTTTTGGAAGTCTACTGACAGTTTATGCTTATGTGCAAATAACTTTTTTGTTTTAATCTGCTCCTGATTGCTATATTCTGTCATGAAAAGTGAGAACAGCATTTTAAAGCAGGTAGAGGATGGTGGGATCACAGGTGATGGCAGTGCAGGATGTGATCAGGAAGCAGATGCCTTCTGAGGGTAGCTTTTGTTATTTAGAAAGGTCTGTGTTTCACAGGAAAAGCAGCAGAGGACAGAGTACTTGGTGGTAGAGGGAAAAAGTAAACCACTGCTTCTTCAGGATGAAGGCTTTTTCTCCTCTGCTGTGGTGAAAGTTAGTGCTGTAGGGGGATGGGGTTTTTTAACTTTTTGTGAATCCTTGACTCTGTGGAAGGAAAATCTTCCTTCAGGACTGTCCAAGGTATGGAACACTCACACCCAAGGACTGAGACTGATGCTCACTACCTTCTCCCTCAGGTCTCAGTCACCCTTCTGACCTGCTGATGCAAAAACCCCATGCCCATCCCCAGGACAAAGTGAAATAGGGGAGGCTATAGAAACATGAAAATCTGAGCAGGAATTAAAAAAACACATCCTGATGAGTGGCTGGGGTGAGGGTAAGGGAGCAGAGTATCCCTGTGGCAGTCATTACTTACACTGCCTAATGTAGCCCCCACAGCAGCCCCTGGATGCTCTGGCCCTGAGCTGGGGAGAAAGGAGAGGTGCCAGCAGGCCATGGAAACAGGCAGGGGTGAGGGGTGTGAGCTGCTCCTGTGAGCTGCCAGGAACTCATGAGGAGGGTGAGCTGTCAGGCAGCAGGAGGAGTTTGCTCTGAATTAACCTGGTGGTTCTGCTGCTGTAAACTCAGTCTGGGGTTTGCATAACTGTGAGGGAGGGTCCTGAGAGGTGCTGTTGGGTGTTCAGGTCTGTCACTCACACAGACACTGTGTGGTGGGAGTCTGCACTCCTCAGAAGCAATTAACACAAGGAGAAAACCCCACTGACTTAGGGAGGTGAAGCAAATATCACATATTTCAGTACTAATTCAAAAGGTTTTTTTTCATCTTTGCACTTAGCTAATGGAACCCGGGAATTTTCTATTTTTTTCCCTCAATTGGAATTGAATTGAATCAAGACTTTAATCCCATTTATTTCAAGATCATGCTCCAGAAAATCCTAAGCAAAAATGCTGTGGCTACTGACTGAAAAACAATGTGCTCAGGGTTTAGAAACCAACCTCTGACAGCTGTTTTCTGTTTGAAGTTTCTTACTGGCTCCAAATTTTGGGAAGTTCAGACTTCCTAGGCCCGGCTGCCATCCAGTCTGGTAACCACCACAACCACACCTTTCCTGTTGTTACTCTGTAATGTTCAGTGAGAGTCTGGTTGCAAACAGCTGAAATCGGATACCAATTCCCTGAGAGTAGGGCATGCTGGAGTCTTGTGTCCTGCTGGTCTTGGAGTGAATTGAACACAGGAGATTTGGCACTAGCTGGACTTGATAATTTTGAATTTCATAAGAAGCTGACCAACCACTGTCAGTGGAGGACAATTCCTCTTAATTATTTTAAATCATCAAGCAGCTTTAGTCACCAGGGTGACACATGAGCATGAGGCTGCCTGCTCTTTTCCAGGCAGGAGTGGGCCCTGGCAGAGCTGGGCTCTGCCCGTCCCTGGCCCCTGGAGCTCAGCTGTGGGATGGTGCTGAGTTGTCCTCTGGTACACATTTATGTGCTGAGAAACACAACAGTGCTGGCTTCTGAATGGGGTCTTCAGAGGCTGCTACGACACCAATAAGTAAAAGTTAATTGCAAATTTATTTCCACGTAGCAAAAAGGGAAGAACACTTGGGGCCAGTTTCCTTTAAAGAAACAGGGAGGAAAAGCCTGTTCTACACCCATTTGATTAACCTGTGCTGTTAATCACTGCCAGGTTTATGAACCTCTATTATAAACTTGTTACTCTAAGGGGTTTCAGTTCAGTGATTGAAAAACAGCTTTAGGCCCTGGGTAGGTAAGAGTAGCAAGAAGTACAAGTAGCAGCACTGAGCCTTTGAAGAGGCATATAAATAATTAGCAACATATTTCATGTGGACTCTTTCGTCAAGATATCCTGTCAGACCTGGGATTTTATCAGAACATGACAAAAATGTAGAAAGAGCTCTACATTTATTCCAGCATAACAATGTTGGTATCTAAAATAATTTGCTGCTATTTTAGGTCACAGGCAACAGCTCTGCACTGCTGAACTGCTCTATCTGCTGAGGGCTCTTCAGAAAGAAGGTGGTGTCTGAAAGGTTCTTTAAACTCTTGTGTCTTTTGAATTTTTAGATCCTTATTTCACGGTTGCAAAACACACAACGTAGGTGAACACATGAACTGCATCTTAATAAAGCAAAGGGATGAATAAATAGTAACCCATGAAACTTCAGGAGGTGGAGGGTAATACAGCAGGTTAAAAAAAGAGAACAAAGGTGGGAACTTCTCAAAACCCTCCAGTGAGGGGAGGGAAACCCAAACAAACAACCTCTAGGACACATTCTACCACACACATCCCTGCCCATGGCAGGTGGGTTGGAACCAGATGATTTTCAAGGTCCCCTTCCAACTCAAACCATTCTATGGTTCTGTGATACCCATGCATCTCACTCAAAGGTGACAAAAACTTGGTTCTTATTAGTAAACAATAAGCACAAAGCCTAATGAAAAATACCTACCTGGAAGCTGATGGCATTGCAAGTGTCTTACATACCCATCCCAACAATGGTTAATCATAGTTTGGTTTAGCATCATTCCAGTTGGTTTAAGTTTGCTGTTTATTCTGTTGTTTGGGCTTGGCTTTGTTTTTTCCTGTTTATGTGGAAAAACAATTTTCTTTTTAGGGCAACTACTTCTGTTCTCCCATTTTCAAACACTAATCCCCATCTCTGGGGAACAGCCCCACCTCCTTGCATATGGCTTTGCTCATTCCTACCTGGAGGAGCTCAGTGGGCTTTAACGTGAGTTTTGTCCAAAGAAAAATTAATTTAATTCACTCAACACAACCCAGCACTTGCTGGTGGTGTGTGGGACCCCTATGAGCAATCCCTACACTCAGATGCAGAGGTTATTTCAGCAGAACTGTCAGTCTCTGCTACTTTCAGAAATGCTAATGGGACTTCCATGAGGTCAGGACTTTGAATTTGGAAACTGAAGCCAGGATTAACTTCAGTTGTTTAGAGCACTTGCTCTATTAACCTGAATAGAATCGAGATTTCACCGTTTCTACCAAGGCTTTCTGCCCAGCTTTGAAGTCTGGAAGAATAAATGAAATTCAAAGTGTGAACTTCATTTTTTGCCTCCAGTCCAAATGTTTGGGCTGAGTGGTGGTAATCTAAGTGCAAGACCACAGGTCAGTGAATTTCTAAGTCGTGGGCACGAGGCATTTTTTGCCCTCTACTTACATCAGGAATTACACAGACCTGTTTAAATAATAACTTCAGTTAGATTTTTTACTACCTTTAGTGCTTGTGTGCATTTGTATTTTAAGAGACTAGTGTTTAAGTACTGGGCAAAATACCCAGATAGATATACAGACAGCTTTTCTCCTTGACAAAGCTCATCCTTCCCACCCTGTTTTAACCTGGAAGAAACGCTGTAGAAATCCATGGGCATTACCAAGGCAAAATATGCAATGGAAAAAGCAGGTCTGTATTTTTTTGTCTCGCTTCAGTCTCATTTGCTGGAAGTTGACATTAACTTGTGTGTTTCACATCCCCTCCTCAGGCTGACTTATTTGGTAGCCACCTCTGTGGTGAGTTTGGGTGTTATTTCCACAGTAGCCCACAGGGCAGGTGTTACCCTTGACAAGTGAGTGGAAGCAGTGCCACTCAGCCATTACTTTTTCATATGCTAACCAGGAAAATGAGCCTTTTAAGCGACTGACTTGCAGGAGGTCATCATTAGTCTGTCAGGGTATTCCTTTGCTGCCATCTTCTATAAATGTATTTGATATGGCAACTCCCAGTTATGCTGTTCTGAGCAGACAAGACGTACTGTTTATGAAAACAGACTTCTTACAAGCAAGCTGTGGTGGCGGGTAAAGGAGGAGAGGTTGTTTACAGTATTTTAAGCCAAACGGTTCCTTTGGCAGGAGGTTTTCTGTAACAAGTGAGAACAACAAGAATTAGCTCTCTCAGCACTTCAACAAGCAGAGATTTTTGTCTGTAATGAGAAGAATGAGACTTGTTTGACATAAACTACAAAACAACACAGCAAAGATGAAGAAGGAGGGCAGAAATACATTACTGAAGGTGAGAAGAAACAACTTCACTGCTCTACTGTGAATTCAACATTCTTGCTCATTATAATGTATAATTACAGCTGGCATCATTCCAGAGGAGGGGTTGAAAGAAGGTAGGTCTTACCAACTGTGCTAAATCCTGCTGGGGAACTGACCACAGCAGTATCCCACCTGAGTTTGTGTAATCCAAAAGATTCCTGTTTTATTCTTCTGTGCCAGGTCCTTCTTTATGCAGATATGCAAATTCTCTTTGGACTCCTGAGATTTGAAAACTGATTAGAATTTTTATGTTCCTTCATTAAGGGTAAAAATAGGCTATCCCAAGATAGGCAGCCCCCCAAATTATATACTGGTCTGAGAAAATGGGAATAGCTTTACTTTTGCCATTAAATGAGTAACTTCTTTCAGCAACCATGGCTTGGTTGTGCATCTTCTGAAATTTTTGTTGTCTGAAGTTTTTAGCTGTTTAGGGATACATTTACTAGGGCCAGATTCTATTTACTTGAAGTAGTCCAGTTGTCATGTGTCATTAAAAAGCAAGTCTTAGGTTTACTCTCTATATCTCGTATTTGACTGAGCACAGCAGAGAGATTAGGTGTGTTGCTATCCTGATTTCCTCTGCGTTCCTCCCAAGGAGAAAGCTTGAAGAGACTGGGGAGAAGTTTGGCTGCCTGAATGTGTGTGGGTGGACTGTGTCTTTGCAGCCTCTAGAACAGGGGTTTACCTGTAAGAAACAATGATGGACCAGGATACTGTAGGAAGAAGAGAATATTTTTTTATTTCAAGCTCAGGATGGTTGTTGGTGATCTCCCCTAATGGAACTTGATTTCCATGTATGACAAAGTGATGTGCTGGTCAACAGCATCTGACCATGAGCCTGAGCTGTGCCCAGGTGGCCCAGAAGGCCAAGGGCATTCTGGCCTGGATCAGCAAAGTGTGACCAGCAGGACGAGGGCAGGGATTGTCCCCTTGTACTGGGCACTGGTGGGGCTGCACATTGAGTGTCACATTCAGTTTTGGGTCCATCACTGTGAGAGGCACTGGAGTGAGTCCAGAGAAGGGCAGCAGAGCTGGGAAAGGGTCTGGAGCTCAAGTCCTGTGAGGAGGAGCTGGGGGTGTTTAGCCTGGGGAGAAGGAGGCTCAGAGGAGACCTTACCACTCTCTACGCTCCCTGAAAGGAGGTTGTAGTGAGGTAAATGTCAGTCTCTTCTCCCAGGTCACAAGTGGCAGGACCAGAGAAAATGGCTTCAGGTTGCACCAGGGGAGGCTGAGATTGTATATTAGGAAAAATTTCTGGACCAAAATTATTGTCAGGCACTGGAACAGGCTGCCCAGAGGAATGGTGGAGTCACCATCCCCAGAGGTATTTAGAAGATGGGTAAATGTGACACTTAGGGACATGGTTTAGTGGTAGATCTGGCAGTGTTGGGTTAAGGGTTGGACTCAATCCTAAAGGACTCCAACCTAAATAATTTGTGATTCTATGATTCTAAGTCTTATTTGTGCAGCTTTCCTTCTGTTTGGACACAACCCTGTGCTGCTTATTAATAATTCATCTGTGCACATGCACGCTGCTAAGAGTGGTGCTCATCTATGCATAAAAAGGCTATTAATAACTGATCCTGTATGTACCTTTTATTTGCCAGAATCTTATTACAGAAGCAATTCTTTTTGCCCAGTTCTGCCCTGGTGCTAGAGGCTCCTCCTACTTATATTAACTCCATGCCAGCCCATAGTTTTTTGATTATGCATATAAGAATAGCTGAGGAAATCAAGATGCCTAAGGATCTTAAAGAAACTAAATAATTTTTAACAGAAGAGTTTAAGAAGAATTATTTGGAACTATTTATTCCTTTTATTTTCTGTTGGCAGTGTTATATTGTTCACTAGAGAGACCTGGGAAAGGAAAAATGTCTGTTAAAGCCAAAGAGGTGTGCATTTCACTGTAGTTTACCTACAGTCTTTGGTTTAGACCCCAGTCTGTTATGAAGCCATAACAAGAGTAAATGGGATTGTAATCAAAGATGCAAAACAAGGTTAGATCTGCTAAGGGAGAAAAAAAAAAGAGAATTATGTTGAAGTAAAGGTTTATGGGGTTTTTTCTACTTACAGAGGAGAAAACAATGCATGCCTTGTGTGAGCATCTGGATATATATATATACAAAACGTCATGACCTTATATATGATCTACTGAGGTTTATTTTTTGTCTATATGATAAAAGATTTATTAAAATCAGGAAGAGGAAAATTAAGAGTTCTTGCAATTTCAAGTCTATGGTGTCAGTTTGAAAAACAGGGTATTTTTTGGTTATTGTTGGATTTTTTCCCCCCTCAACACTGGTATGAACTTTAATTAAACCAGGTACCCATATGTTTACATAGAAAGACAAATAGTCTGTTTATTTCAGCAGCTGTTCAACAAGCCACCAGCACAATCAATTAGATTAATCCCAGGAAATAAAACTTGAAATAAAGATGATATCTGAAATCATTTTTATTCATGGTTAGAGACCATGCAGATTCTTTTGACAAGTTGAAAAATCTTATGGGTGATGTTGAAAACTTCAATGTACAAGTGCTAATTCAATTTGAGGGCAAAAAAACCCTGTCTTGATAGAATGGTTTCTGTAGAGATATTACTAGAATAGCAAACCCCCAAGCAATACAAAGGCAGCCTGAGTATTGTATGCTCATTACCTGAATTTTCAAACACTTAACAACTGTGAAAAGTATGAATATGCAAAGCTTCCAGACTCTGACCAACGTTTTCCTTTTTCTCTTCTGTTCCTGGAATGAAAAAGCCAGTGCTTTATGTCAGTGCATATATATAACTGCCATTAGCTCAATTTAAAGTTGCATGTGATCTAAGGTCACAGGTCTCTAGCTCAGCAGAGCATTTAAGTAAATCAGCCTCTTCACCAGCTGCAGCACCTGAAATATGTGTGTGAGTGCTCTGTTGAACTGAGGCTAAAATTTCAGCTCTTGTATCTTCACAGCTGTTCTGCAGGGGAGATAAAAGGTGGACCTTGCATAGACAGTGCAATATTAAGAATTTATTGAATCACAACTGTGGAGATTTAAAATGCTAAAATGGGAATGAATTCTTGCCTTTAATGGTGAGGATCCTAAACACTCTTCTCTAGAAGAAAAGACACAGAAAAAGAGAGACTTACACTGAATGTCTTATATGAGGGAATGGTTTGAATAAGAATTGCCATCCCATGTGGAAGACCCCTTGACCTCTGTGAGGATTTCAGGGACTTACTGCCAGGTTGAGTCTGAATGCTGCAAAGGCAGTGTTAATTTGCCTAATTTTAAGTTCAGTGCCAGATCATGCAAGCTCTTGTTTGCATATCTAGTCCATTATGTCTGAATATTTCGTGGCAGCATTTAGTGAAAGGTAATGTGTCAGCCCTGATGTTGTAACAGGAAATATGAAATACCACAAAGTGCACACCACACTTACACTGGCATTGTAACCTGACCCTTATCTTTTGCTTTTTCTCACATAAGCAGTTGCTGCCAAGTATTGAGAGACAGAAAAAACCCCTGAGATTTCTGTGCAAGTCCTGGGGTCTTGTGCTTACTGATGAATGCTCAAAGCTTTAATATCTAATCTTCAACAAGGGTCTTTGTTTTCTTTTAAAGCTAAAATCATGTTGCTATAAATAAAGGACACTAGTTTCTGCAGGTTAAGGCTAACAGGTCAATAACAAATATGTTTATATTAGATTGTCTCTTAAATATAAGAAAAACATGTTTTAAAAATTAAAAAGCTGAAGAATGACACAAAAAAAAGCAGTTGATGCACAATGAAGGCTTTTATCTTTTACAAGACGAGTTTTTATTCTGTACAGGCATTAAAGGATTTATTTGGGGCATTTTCCTCCATGATAGTTGTAGTTTTTTCTCCTCCTTGCTCATTCTTGCTGGTACTGTTTGTGACTTCTCAGCTTCTCGAGTTCCTTGTTCACAGAATCATTTGGGTAGGAAAAGATCTCTAAGATCACCGGGTCCAAGTGTTCCCCCAGCACTGTGAAGCCACCACTAAACCACGTCCCTAGGTGTCACATTTACCCATCTTTTAAATACCTCCAGGGATGGTGACTCCACCACTTCCCTGGGCAGCCTGTTCCAGTGCTTGACAATACTTTTGGTGAAGAGATTTTTCCTAATATCCAATCTCAGCCTCCCCTGACACAACCTGAGGCCATTTCCTCTTGTCACTTGGGAGGTGAGATTGACCCCTACCTGGCTGCCACCTCCTTTCAGGGAGCAGTAGAGGGTGGCAGGTAGATAAATATTCTAGGTTACAACAGAAGTGTTGGGGCTCCAAGCAAAGAGCTGGGAACAGCTGTATTTTCTCCAGGCCCCCAAGGTCCTGTGGATGCTCCCACTGATATAACCTGTTGGAGCATATGTTTACACCTTGTGTCCAGTCTGAGTGCTCCTGTTGTCTTTCTGTGGAAACCAAGAGGCTGGCTGAGCACCACAGGGTTGTGTTTCATCGTGGGGATAGGTGGAGATGTGTCCTGGGAGCTGAGAAATGCTTCCTGGTCCTTGGTGTGTGCAAAATTGCAGTGGTGGGGTGGAGGGAGAATGTCACTGCAGTCTGGAAGTGTGGCTGGGATTTGAAACAAGACTTGCTAAAAGCACAGCTGCTCGCTCCAGCATCTCCACAGTGAATTTTCTCAATGGAAAAATTCTCTGCTGGCATTTTTCATGTCTCCATAACTTTAATCTAAAATGTGAAAATCAAGTTTCTGCTTAAATGTGGTCTAAAAAATGTGTCCACCTACTTGCCCACTGCAAATGTATAATAATATATATATTAGCAAGCACATAACCTAATTTCTTGAACTCAGTAAAATGTGTATGAGAAAAGAAACGTGGTGGTCTTTACAGCACTAAATCATTTCTAAAGAAAGCATCTGGTGAATGAAAAATGTGGGGCAGTAATAACACATTACTTCTGTTACTTTTATGTGCCCAAGGTTCAGAGCATGCATGACTCAGTCAGACTATGGCAGGCACTGCCAACTACTGACAGGGATTTAAGGTTTTAGCTGCTGTGTGGCTTCCTAGCTGAGAAATGACAAGTAAAGTGAGCACTAATCAATATGCTGGTGCTTTCTGGAGTTGTATGCATTTCCTAATAATTAAAATTTCTGTATGGCTGTCATTGCTAAAGATGACCAGAAAAAAGGGGCTTGTGAGAATAAATGAAGAGTCCTATTGCTGCAGACTGTGCTGTGCCTGACTTGTGCAAAGTGACTTGGTGTTAACTCTGTAGCTTTCCTTTTGCATAAGAGGGCTGGCTCTGTACTTTGGAATGCTGAATAGAAAATTAAAAATGCAGGCCAGTCTTTGGGAACATTTTACTTACTGTTTTAATAAACTTTTGTTTATGCCTAGAGGTGCCATTAAATTACCAGCCAGACATTAATATACAGTACACAAGGGATCTTGTATATAAGCAGTGATTATTACTGTGTGACTCAGATGGAGCTTGCTGTGCACCCAGAGAGCTGCTGGACGGGAGGTGAAGAGGGAATACCTGTCTGGATGGAGAGTGGTGCTACTTAGGCAGTACTGGATGCACCAGTGGGTTGGGCATGCTTAGAGGAAAGGCATTTTTCCCAGAGCAGGAGCATGACTCAAGGACAGTGGTCTGTCGTGGGAGAAACACCTCTGCTTTCTCTCACAAAATAACAGATGCCAAGCACGTGGTGTGGATGATGCTGGAGCTAAGGGTACTGAGCAATTTTAAGCCAACTATTACTCTGGACCCCCTTAAAAAAAGGAGTCTTAGTCCCCCACCAAACATCTGCTTCAGCTGCTGATTCTGGCTGGGCAGAGATGCTGGAAATGGTTAATTCCAAACATATCTTTCTTCCTATGCCACTGTCTCCAGAGTGAGAACAGCACCTACAGAAGCAAAGACTGCAAGAACGAGCTGGAGCTAAACGTGGGCTATGGACACCACACTGAAAAGCCTCTGAGTAACAGGCTGGAGAGGTAAAATCAGGGTGATGTGCCTTGCTGCAGGTCTTGTGATTGCCTCCTTCCACAGACAGGTGCAACTTCAAATGCAGGATTGCAGGAGTGTTGTAAGTTCATCTAGAAGGAAGAAATTCAAAATCCCTCCAGCTCCTGAAAAAATGTATGCCAATTAATTCTGAATTGGGATTTTCCTTTACATTTGATCTACTTAAGAATGCACCACAAGGAAAGCTTCCTATGAGGAAAGCTTAGAAATGCTCTCAGGGAAAAGGCACCATCATAACTCTCCCACTTCCTAAAGGGATCAGGGTAGAGCTCTGCTTAATGCACATCCTCCAAAGGAAATATAAGGCCCTACCTAATACAGCCTCTTTAGGTTCTGCTGGAAAAAGAAAACCCACCAGATGATCCCTCCCCATCTCTGCTCTAACTTCCCTACTGTGCTTGCTGAATGACTTGTACCTACTGAAAAAATAAATCAGCTCCTTCCCTTGCTTACTGCAGCTCAAGGCTGTGGCATAAAAGCTGCTTACGTGGAAGGGAACAGGGGAGATTGGATGAGACCTGTGAAATGAACAATACAAAATCGCCCAAGGATGACTTGTGTGCCATAAGCTGGATAGATGTCAGGCAGGGAACAGTGCTGCTTGGAAGTCTTTGTCAAGCCCTGATTATGTTGTAGGAATATTTCAGTTTCACAAAAGAATAACTCTTTGCTTTCCCTGGAAACAGGAAAGAGAAGGCAGAGTGTGCCAGGAGTAGACCTCTTCAGCAATGTCCTGGTACAGGTGCAGGGCAGATGCTGGACATGAGAGAAGGGAGGAGTGTGAGGGTTTAGCAGCTGTGTTGCCTGTGCCAAAAAAATATGTGGTGGATATTTGAGCCCTGGATGTGATAGAGGTGCAAAAGTCTTGTCTCCTGGTTAGTGAGGCAGCAGTAATGAAATGAATTCACAGTGGGAGGAGAGAAGCAGGGCAGGAAGCTTGGATAGAAATGCCTTTCCTTCAGGCTCTGTCCCTCATGGTGCTGTTTACCTTGGGATAGTTTGAATCCCAAAACTCCTATCTCAGTGTCACTTTAATCCTCCACTCCTGTGCCACCTCCTTCTCATTGTTTAAATAAGCAATTTGGGCTGGACACTTCTGGAATAACAACTGCATCCAAAACTTTCATCAGATAGTGCTGACTTCATGATTTGTATCTGATTAACTGCCAAAAAACCAAGGCAGTCATGTTTTCCTTCTGTTTGATGGTTGGAGGAGCTGTGTTTGTTTCTGTGGTTTTGTTTTTCATTTATGTCATTATTTGCCAGCAAAACACAATCGTGTCCTTTGTTTTAGTTCAGCTTTATTCCCTTGTCCTCGTGTGATTCTGTTTTAGGCACAAAGCGTCCCAGTTTTTTTAATACTTCATAACTTATTAATGCTGCAGATTGTGGGATGAAGAGTTGTCAGCAAACTCATTTTTTATGTATTGACAGATGTAATATCTGATTTGTTATTAGATAGCTTTTAAAGGATTTCTTCTTCTCTGGTTATACTTTTCCCTAATTATTTAGCGTATTTCCTCATAGCTTATCTCCCTTCCTGTCTCCACTTTTTTTTTTCTTTTTCATCTGCTTTATCATTTGACATCTTTTCACTTAAATGTGAACCTGGTCAACATCAGACATATCAGACCCCATCTATTAATGTGCTCTCACGCCTCTCTAGGAGAGGATGTGTGGGAACATTTTACTTCGATGGCACTGTCATGTTACATGTCTGTAAAATTCCTGTGGAATGCACTTGGCTTTTCTCCAGGCTGATGGAGAGCTGGGCCCTGGCCTGTGGTGGAGACAGGACATGGCAATGACCTGCAAAGATCCAAGAGGTGCAACAACAGGTGCTGTTACTATGGTGAAGCCAAGCTGACAGATCCCAGGGAGTGTAAAGCCTTCTCTGGCATTCTCCCTCAGGGAAGATGGTGAATGGGCCCTGTTTCTTTGAATCCTTAAACTCTTAAGTAATATTAAAATGAAACGTGACAGACGCAAGAGAAATGAGGCTCTACCTTCCATCCAGCTAAGAGAATACAAAGTTTGGAGCATGGGCTGTCCTTCCTCTTGGACAATCCCTTCTTCTAGAAGATAAAGCTGAAGCTCCTAAAAGCCAGCTTTCAACACCCTTAGGACAAACCTCCTAGAAACTTCTAGCAGCTGATTTCTCTGATGGCTGCTCCTTCCAAGCTCAACCTTTGTGACAGGTTTCTGATTTCAGTGCTAGAGGGGCTGGAGTGACTTCTCTCTTCTTTCTGCCTTCTGTGATTTGCACCCTCTTCCCATTTTGAGTGGTTAATTACCTTAAACACATTGTAAAACTTTGCACCTGCACATCTGTGTACCCACATCCAGGAATAAATCTCCTGCTTCTGCCCTGTAAAAATGCAGCACAGACTTTTGTAGTGAAAATTCTCATGTTGCAGGTATTCTGGTATGATTATTATAATATTAAAAGGTTATTTTTGTAAGCATAAGGAGGAAAAGATATAAAAGTATCCCCATGTTATCTCTGAAGTCTTTTATTTAATAGGTTAAATCCAGTTGTTCATTGTGCAATTATCTAGGGAAGCTATTTCCTGTTCTTGCTTTCATTTTTCAGGTTTAAATATGTACAGCTTTTCATGGTTTTAAAAAAATATTTTTTTGTCTTCTGTTTTTGAGTTGCAGTTGAAGAAGCCCATAATTTGTATCAAGAGCACAGCTTTATTATGCCAATAGCTTTTCTTTTCCTTTTTAAATTTTTTTTAATGCAACCTTCTGAATACATTATAGCTTTGCTGTCTACTGGGAAACTGTATTTCTGTGAAAAAGTGCTAAACATGAAAATTTCTCTAAATTTATATAGTCTCTTGGTAGTCTAGGAGGAGAAGTCAAGAGAATATCATGAGTAGAGCATCAGTAAACCAGGTTCTGTTTCTGTGTAAGAACAAACAGGTTCTAGGAAAGGGATCAGCAAAACCCTCACTTGTTGTCTTTTAAATTTTCTTCCTAATGCCTGAGATTATCTCATGAAAATTTCACACTGAGCTCTTAAGTAAAAGAAAAATTGCTTACTTGTGGAATAACTAAATATGTAAGAGGACCTTTTATTGCAAGTTAAAACCAAAAAAAGTATTCTGCATTTAAAGTATCTGGGGAAAAAAAGGTCATAACATTATAATAAACCCAAAGATTCACAAAACCTTTCATCATCTCATAGCTTCTATTTAGAAAAGCATACTTATATATCTGTGTTTAAGTCCTACTAAGTGCTGTTCTAAATTGAACTGGCACATAATTCCTGCTACTGCATTATGCTAAGGGTAGTAAGTCCTGCAGCTGGCAATACCTAGTTGTTTATAGGTGTTCAAGAATTTCAAGGTATTCAACCAAAAGACCCATGCAGATGCCTAAAGCAGTATAAACACCTAGGCCAAGACAGAATAAAGACCTGTAAATTCCTCCTCCATAAGGAAATCCAGCTAATGGGATCAGTACAGCAACATCTTCAAGCACTTGAGAAAATCTGAGATCATGCCACTAAGTGCTTGTGAGAAATATAAATGTGTTGTAAACTGCCTCCCATATATTTCCACTTTTTCTCCTCAACTTTCCTATTTATAATTAACACCTCTCTTTATCTTGTTCATTCTGAATATCTTTGTTCTTTTCGAGCTAAATTATTTAATATTATCCTTCCTCTCGTTTAAGCTCCCTTTATCTGGTGATCCCCTCTCCTTTATATTAAAATCTCTCCTGTCTAAATGCATAATCAGGTGACATCTGCTACTCAGGAGCATAAAAATCCTCACATATCCCCTGAAATAACTGTGCAGTTATTAGGCAGTGAGATATTTGGTGCAGATCAGAGGCTGGGCACACAAAAGGAACAGGCTCAACCCACACAGGAGTGCTTGTTCAAAATGTGAAGCCCAGAAAGGTCCAGTCCACTCCTGCGTCTTTGCAGACAGGAAAACCAGCCCCTGCTCACTTGAACAGTCCTGTTGGTTTCAGCAGGCTACCTGTGAGCAACAAAGACTTGGTACCACACAGCTACACATGTCACAGGGCTTTTGTATTATGCAGAAGGAAGCACGAGGGCCTTTGGAGGCAGGAAAGCATCTGGAAGCCCCGAGGTGTGTTTGCAGTTGAACAAAACCGAAAATTTGATCGTGTGAAATCAGACAGAAGCTAAATTCTTGTTCCTGTACTATGTCTAAGCCATAGCTAAATATACCCCAAAATGTTTTTGTACAGTTTAACAGAGAATACACACACACACATGAGCCAGACCATTCCAGATCTGCTTGAGTGCTGGTGTTTAATTAGAATATGTGTATTATCTGTATGAGAACTTGAGGAGGAATGTGAAATGTTGCAGGAGACAGTTTTGGATGTCAGGGCTGGATTGTCCCTCTCTAAGAGTGACCATCAATATGGATGATAAACTCCCTGATAACAACAGTGATGATGTCTTGCAGACAGATTTAGGATGTGTGAGTGTCCTGACAATTATACAATTCCCATGTAGTGCTTTCTTCCTTTGTGCCCCACTCTGGTGGGACAGAGCAGGGCTTACAGAGTGTTCTCTTATTTAAAAGCAGGAACAGTTTCATATGTTTAATCTAAGAGACATATATGTTTGCCACAGTAATCTGAGGACAGCTTTAAAAGAAACCAAACAGCTAAAATGTCTTTGTACAAGACTTTCAGCACACAGCTTAGAATATCTGCATATGATTTTAAAGACTGAAGAACAAGAGAGCCTTGTGAACTCAGGTATTTTGTAACTCAGATGGCAAAAGATGTTTATTACAAACTTCAAATCTCTTGGAAAAAAACTTAAAGGCAAAGCATCCACTCAAAGCAACAGAGCATCACTAGAGCTTATCTTTTAATTTTCAGTATAGACAGAAGTTCTGTTACAGCTGATGACCTCTTGTTTTTGGGGGTTTTTCTTGTTTGTTTGTTTGTTTGTAGTTTTATATACATATATTTCTTAACTGTTCTAGTTTTTCTTGCCACTGAAATATCTTATCCTTCTTTAGAGAAGGAGAAGAAGGAGAAACAGGCTTGGGACTGTGTACAGGAAAATGACCCTGTGGAGGGGAAATTGAGAAGCACCTTCCAGAGCCTAGGAGTGAACCTGAGGTTCCTAACTTTTGCCAATTAAATCTGCTGTGAGCAAATATCTGAAACTTTTGGGCAAATTTAACTGGAATTGACTTGAAGAGTGAGCAAGATTACAAATTCATTAGTATCCACCTACAAAGACTGATGGGCAGGATTACTACCATGTAAAAACAGTGTGAGACTGCTGTCTTTATTACATGATTTAATTTTATTGCCAGACAGAGCATCCTCCATACCCACCCTTTTTTGCATCCCTCTGCAGCTTCTGCAGAATTCACACTGCAGCAATCTCATTCACTATGAAATTCAGCTGCTTCTAACTTCTAAGTGCGTAACTTTTGACCTAAACAGATTATTTATTATTATATTTTTCCCTGAATTATGCTGAATCTGCTTCTGCCTTCTAGGCCTCTGCATATTGCAACACATCAGCCTGGCCAGAACCACTGGGAACAGGGTGAAAAGTCCCCTCCCCATCTCTATTAGGAGCTCCAGGGCTGTGTACAAACTCACAACAAAACCACCTGGGGAGCCATGGACATCTGCCTGGCCTCCTGCTGTGTTCAGATCAGAGGGCCCGTGCCCTTGCTGGTGTCTTTCAGAGCCACATAGGAAAAGATGTGCATGCTCTGATGCAGGAGTGGTGCAGATGTCCTGGAGCCGGGGCCACCTGCGAGTGAGTATCCACAGAGAGAATTAATATCGTTTATATGATAAACATTGCCCGTACATCTTCATCTGAGTTATCTCTCCTGTGCAGCAATCAAATCCTCCAAGTAATCAAATCCCACGCTCGTTACAATCACAGCTTGCTCTAGATGAACACATCACGCATTTATTTGCTCCCAAAACAGCCAGCCCGCAGTGGTTGCACGGGGCAAATGCAGTGAGGTTTTGCGGTCTGTCTCTTCCACCTGAGAAGGGAGCCGGGATCAACACGTACTCCAGTAAACTTTAGAAAAGCAGTGAAATTTTAAACCGCGCAGTTTGAATTCGCTTGCGGGTGGGAGAAGGCGCGTTCCCTCCCATATCCAAAACCTTCGGCTCTCACGTATCTGAGTTCACACGAGTGAGCCTCCCGGGACCCGCGGGGAGGGATACACACCTCTCTTCTCGGACATACAGCTGAGCTGTCCGCTACGAACATTTCTTCCCTCGGCAGCCGCAAGGCTGTGGCAGGGCTGTTCCTTGAAGCCTGGGCACACCCGCAGCGGCCGCGCAGAACGAACTCCGCAGGGCCTCTCGCAGTCGGGCGGCAGAGCCGCCGTGTGCGGGAGCGCCCCGCGGGCCGGGCCAGCGCGGCAGCGCCGCGGGAGCCGCAGGCACGCCGAGCGTCCCTCCTTTACACGGCCCCGCCAAGGCGCCTTGAGGCGCCCCGGCCTGCAGGGGCTCGGTGGCTGAGCCCACCGGGGAAGGGCCACAGGAGGGGAGTAGGGCATGGAACGCCAGGATGAGT